>JAOEHQ010047689.1:0-10661 GCA_025447715.1 Asclepias incarnata | reverse complement strand
TTGTGTGATAAAAGAAAGTAAAAAAATTATATGGAAATATACATAAAATTATATGGAGATAAAAGAAAGAAAAAAAAGGAACTCCAAACCGTCGAACCGGCCAAACCGGACCGGTTTACATGGCTTGGTTTGGTCCGGTTAGACAACACACTTGGTCTGGTTTGGTTTGATATATGTTGAAACCGAAAATGTCAGTTTGATTTAAAAATTAGTCAAAACCGGATCAAACCGGACCACGAACACCCCTAAGTTTTAGTGCTATAAATATTGAGAAGACACACCATCTTTTTTGCACATGCCAAGGTCACATCCAAATATCCAAAACCAGATAAGCATTACAAGACGCTTGAATTGTACCATGTGGTATGATTGTTGTACAGCATGCATGGACCAATTCAATTATGTGGGTATTATGGGTTAACTACTTAACTCCAAGATGGTAGCTCACAAGATATATGTGAGGTATTGTTTACTTGTCTATCCATTCATAATTATGCATGGTTTCATATATTAAGGGTCATTTCACCAAAGTGATCAAGGGCCACCTACTTGCAATATGTAAGGTAGATGGATTTTTTTTTGTTTGTTTCTTTTAGAGGTTTTACTTTTCTCATAAGGTATCCTCCTCAGAATAATATCTCTGGGGTTTTCCTTAGGGGTGGTATCAAAAGATCGTGAATCATGCTTCATGCTCCGCATACTGTCAAATTGAATGTCACTATGGAGTCTCGAATACTAACTCACTGTTAAAAAAATAAATAAATAATCATGCTTACAACACTAGTGTTTTACCATCCATCTATATTTCGCCAACATTTCAACCATGTAGAAGTTTGATAGACAAATTTTCTTTACGGCGAGTGCTAAGGAAAAGTTTGATAAACAAACTTTATTTACGGTGAGTGCGGTAACTTGAAAAAATTATCGAAGCGTTAAACGATTGATATTGTTTATTCAATTAACAATCATTTTTTCTTGTCTTGTCTTGTCATGTGAAAGATGTCTCACTCCAACAAAAAGGAGGAGCAACTCTTTGGATGAGGCATCTCCACATGAAGAAAGGCCCCTCATGTTAGGATGCCTCACTCCAAATAGTCCTGGGTCAGTGTTGTTTTGCTATTTGAGCACCGAATTTTACTTTGGTTAGATCATTCAACCATAAAATAGTACCAACAAACTGAAGAATGCATTATATAGATGTTACTGAAGTCATACTAAACTTAGAAGTACATGTACCATATGCAAAATTACAAACTAGGAGACAAGATGTATGCATATCATATCACTATATACATAATAATGACTATTGTACCTTAACATATCTTTTTGATTAAAACAATGTTTTAAAAACCGGATTTTTCGTTGAACCGGTTATCTCATCGTGCCCGGTCGAACCGGTTGGAACCGGCTGGTTCGACCGTTTGGTTTTTTTTTTTTTGGTTAAATTTTAAATAAAAATGCTACTAAATTTGTTACAATCCACTCAAAAATAATACCAAATAGTTATAATCCAAAGAAAATATATGTTTTAATATTCACAAACAACTAAAAATAACATTAAATTATACACATTATCATAAAATTACAAAAAAAAAACAAAAACAAAACATAACCGGTTGAACCGGAAAAACCGGCCAAAAACTAGAAAACAGACCGGTTCGCAACACCGAAAAAAGCCGGTTAAAAAACCGGTCACCCGACCACGCACCGGTCCGACCGGTCGGTCCGGTACGATCCGGTTTTTAAAACATTGATTAAAACAATGGCAATGCTATAAATATGGTGTGCTTTTGGACTACTAAATTCACGTGGTTCAAATCCATCATCTCAAATTTGAACCGAGTATTATACTACCCACATCAAGTTTGTCCATGAAGATAACAAGGTGACTTGGAGGATGTTTGTGGGAATGATATTATTGTGGGTGATCAGGTGAAAGATATTCATCCTTGGGTGTTTGTGGGGAAGGATGGTGATGGATGGTGTTTGTGTGTGCATGTATATTAATTGTATATATTTATTAATGAATGTTTGTAGGAAGGATGAATATGTCATTGTCGTGGGTAAAAAAGTATTTGTAAGAAGGATGTAAGAAAAGCTGATATGACATGCTAATTAGATTGTTTGTAAGAAAGACAACCCAAACTGATGCATTCAGCCTTATCATATCACTTTAAAAGATTTCAAACGTTAATAAGTAATTAAGTATTATTACATTTATAAAAAAGGAAGTGATAAATCCATAACTATTTTTAGCCATTCACAATAATATATGTTTTATTCAGTTATATATTGTGCTGTATAATATATACATTTGTTGTAGATGGCTAAAAGTGTTGTAAATGTATCACTAATCTTATAAAACTTACATCTAAATGGGTAACGTACTAGGGTGACTATAATTTATGAAAATGTCCAATTTAATTTTTGAGTTTAACATGTAAATTTTGGATGAGTGGTGTAAACAGCAGATTTTAAGAGTTGATTAATCTTAATAAAATAAATAAATAATTTCCATAAGATGCAGAAAACACAACCAAATGACCAAATCTCCTTTCTTAAAACTAACAAAACTTATAACCTTTGCTTCGAATTCAAATGATCATACTAGCATTACCAAACCAAAAAATTAACAACACTAAAAGCTTGGATCTTTGTATGTTTTTCTTCATCTAATTTCTATTCTAATCTAAACGTGGATTGAATTGACTTGATTCATTACCACATTAATAACAAAAAGATAAAATATTCTTCAAGTTTTACTATGTACTTACATTGCTATTTGTAGATGAATTGCAGAAAACACAACGATTCGATAAAATCTTTCCCACAATGCTCCCCTCTTCGATCTGAAGCTTTCGACTCTGCTTATTCCAAAGATGAACAGCATAACTCTGGCTTCTAATCTGCCTGAATTTACCCCTTAACCATTTAGCATCAGTCTCATTTCTAGCCCCACGAAAAAGATTCCGGACCCTATTCCAATTCACAGGATAAAACGCCACTGGGGGTAAAATCGTAAAGTTATACCCCGGCCTACCTTGAAGCCTTGACACTACCCGTGAAACCAAGTAAGGACCATTATGACCCCATTTGTTTCCATCAAAAGTTAATGCAAATTCTTCAATAAACTTATAGACTAATGGATGCCTTTTATCAAAAACCATAACTGCATTATTCAATCTACTCCAATTCTTTGTGCCCAAATCCAAAGTTTGTGCTCCTATTGAATTCTTTAACTTTGAGAAGCTTTTTAACACAATAACATCGGTATCGATATAAACACCTCCAAACTTATACAACAAACAATATCGAAGCAAATTCGATAAGTTTTGGCCTAATGGGACATAACCAGTGTTAACATCACCTCTAATCAACTTCACAAACCAAGATTCTGCCATTGTGTTCTTGAGTAAGTACTTTAAATCAGGCGAAATCGCGGCAACTCTAAACCCTTTTTCTATAAAGGGTATTAGAATCTGTCTTCCATTAGCTGAATCCATTGAATTCGAAACTATTAACAAACATCCATTTGGATGTGTATTGAATAATGTCTCAATTGATTTTATTTCTTTTTCGCCAAATGAATTTAATGATGAAATCCATGTCATAAAGAAACGAACCTTACAAGAAGTTTCATTCTTACTAAAAAACTCCTTCACTCTTTCCCGGAATTCCCCTCGCCGGCGCCGGTCAATTGACTCCAAAAAAGTCAACGCTTCCAGTATTTTTTTATTTTTTGCCGGGAAATCATCTGAGTCAAATTGTAAACTATGAGATTTACGCAAAAGGGGCAAATGGGTATATGAAATTACATCTGGGGTTTCTTTTTTCACCACAAAAACATGCTTATTTTGTTGTTGTACATCGTGCATTGGATGTGGTACATTTATGAAGCTTACAGAATCTCCGGCGCCGGTGACCGAGTTTTCATGTGATTTGAAATGGGCATTTGAAACTACAGATGGGTTTTCTTCTTCTTCAAGTGAGTACATCAAGTTTGACAAAGATGATGATACAGAAACCAAGTTTCTTGAATCTCCGGCGACATTATCCGGTAACCTTATGGAGAAGATAGAAGCTCCGTTGAAAGAAATTAAAAGAATCAAAAGAAAAGATAAAACAGCAAAGAAGGATCTTTTCTTATTTTCCATTGATTTATTATCAAAAAGTTAAATCTTTTTGTGTGATTCATGGTTTTGTGTATGATTTGTTGTCGAGAAGGTGGGTAGTAGGGAGAGTGTAGATGAGCATAGTGTAAATGATTGAATAACTAAATGATTCTCATTAACCATAAACAAGGAATATATACAGGAGGACCCTAACTAACCATGAGGTAAAATAGGAAATACACTAATTACAATTTACAATTACAATCTATTCTATATTTACATATACGTCTAATAGTCCCCCGCAGTCGCAGCGGCAGTAGAACGAACACAAAGACTGGACTTGAATCGATTAAACAGCTGTTTAGGAAGTCCTTTAGTAAAGATGTCCGCATATTGGTAATCAGCTGGAATATGTAAGACCCGAATAGTGCCAATACGAACTTTTTCTCGAACGAAATGAATATCAATCTCCACATGTTTAGTTCGCTGATGTTGCACAGGATTACCAGAGAGATAAACGGCGGACACATTATCACAAAAAATGAGAGTGGCCTCACGAGTGGGAAGGTGAAGCTCAAGAAGAAGATTACGAAGCCAACATGTTTCAGCTGTGGCATTTGCCACTCCTCGGTATTCTGCCTCGGCACTTGATCTCGAAACTGTGTGTTGTCGTTTAGAAGACCAGGATATCAAATTATCACCCAAGAAAACACAATAGCCCGACGTTGAACGTCTAGAGTCGGGGCACCCCCCCCAGTCAGCGTCAGAATAAGCAGTCAATCTAAGAGACTTGGAGGGACGGATATGAAGAACATTGTCTGATGTGCCTTTAAGATAGCGCAAAATGCGCTTTAAGTAATTGAAATGAGGTTCCCTTGGAGCGTGCATATAGAGGCATACCTGCTGGACCGCATACGATATGTCGGGTCTCGTAAAGGTGAGGTATTGTAGAGCGCCAGCGAGACTGCGGTACAAGGTGCCATCAGACAAAAGAGCACCGGTTTGAGCACTGAGTTTAGAATCAGTGTCGCAAGGGGTGCTACATGGTTTACAGTTGGACATATTTGCACGTGCGAGAATATCATGCACATAGGATTCCTGAGAAAGTTGAAGACCATCGGAGGTGCGGGTGACATGAATGCCGAGAAAATGATGTAGATTGCCCAAATCAGTCATTGCAAACTCAGTGGAAAGTAACTTGAGAATCTGTGAGAGGAACCCGGTGTCTGATGCGGTGAGTAAAATATCATCAACATAGAGTAGTAAATAAGCAGTGCGTGTACCCTTCCGATAGACAAACAAGGACGTGTCACAATTAGTACTTGAGAAACCGCACTTTGTAATAAAATTTGCAAAACGATGGTACCAGGCCCGCGGGGCCTGCTTAAGGCCGTATAAAGATTTCTGCAACCGGCATACGAAAGATGGATTAGTTTTGTCAACAAAGCCGGGAGGTTGATGCATATACACTGTTTCATTGAGGTCACCATGCAGAAAAGCGTTTTTCACATCAAGTTGATGAATAGGCCATTGTCGAGACACCGCAATGCTTAGGACTGCCCGTATTGTAGCTGGCTTAACCACGGGACTGAAAGTGTCAAAACAGTCAATACCAACCTGTTGAGACTTTCCATTAACAACTAAGCGAGCTTTATACCTTTGTAACCTGCCATCAGCATGAAACTTATGGCGGTATAGCCACATGCACCTAATAATATGAGCATCAGAAGGTCTAGGAACTAACTCCCAAGTTTTATTTTCCATTAAAGCCCTATACTCATCATCCATGGCCCGTTTCCAATTCGGATCAGTCAACGCGGAGGTGTAGGATTTAGGTAATGGGGAAATAGTGGGTTGAACAGTGGTGTGCAAGTTCATCGGGGCTTTTGGTTTGGTGATGCCCGCTTTCAGGCGAGTGGTCATGGGATGTATGTTAACAGGTTGTGGAGGCGGTGTCTGGGGTTGGGGCGAATGTGGAGGGGGTGGCGAGTGGTTCTGGTCCAGAATGTGCGGGGATGGGGGTAATGGGGTACTATGTGGAGAGACAGGAGGCGAGTTGGTTGGAGAAGGTGTAGGCAAATTTGGTGAATACGTGGGTGGGATAGGGGGGTTTTTAAAGGTGCGGGGGTGGGTGAAAAAGGTGGTGGAAAGGTCGTGTTCGAAGGGCGAGTAATCAACCGGCGATGGGCGTTGGGAAAACGGGAATGTGGTTTCATCAAATGTGACATGACGAGAAAAGATGGTTTTTCCCGTTTGGAGATTTAGGCATTTGTATCCGCGGTAATCAGAGGGGTACCCGAGAAAGACACAAAGAGAAGACCGGGGTGCAAGTTTATGTGGGCGGGTGGAAGAGTGGTTTGGGAAGCATGTGCAGCCAAATACACGAAGGTGATCATATTCGGGGTGGCGGAGATACAAGGCGGCGGTTGGTGTGTGGTTATTTAGGAGTTTGGTTGGGAGGATATTGTGAAGATAAACAGCCGTGTGGACTGCCTCAACCCAATATCCAGTGGGGATAGAGGCGTGAGTTAGAATGGAAAGCATGATTTCATTGATGCGACGAATCATTCGTTCGGCTTTACCATTTTGTTGAGAAGTGTGTGGGCAAGAAAAACGAAATTGTAAGCCATTTGAGGATGCAAAGGTTTTAAATTGGTTGTTATCAAACTCACCACCGTTGTCACATTGGAAAGATTTAATGGGCAAATGAAATTGGGTTTTAATATAGGTGAAGAATTTGGTGAATTTGTCTACTGTTTCTGATTTATATCTAAGGGGAAACACCCATGTGTAATTGGTATAATCATCAATCAAGATCATGTAATATTTATAGCCTGTGTTGGATGCAACAGGGGATGTCCACAAATCACAATGCACAATATCAAAAGGGAAAAGAGTAACAGAAGTAGAGATGGAAAAAGGTAAACGTTTATGTTTGGCAATTTGACAAGAGTTGCAAAATAAACGATGTGTCTTATTACAAGAAATAAATTTATGTGAAGCTAAAAGATCAATAACAGAAGCTCCCGGGTGGCCTAGCCGATGATGCCATGATTCGGGAGCAAAAGCAGCAAAAACGGAGGGTGTGGCAGGAGCAGGAGCGGTTACAGGATAAAGATGACTGTCACTGTCGTGACGACTCAAAAGCTTCTTAGTCTTGAAATCCTTCACAGAGAAACCAAAAGGATCAAATTCCACGGATACAAAGTTGTCAGTGGTAAACTTTCGAACGGATATAAGATTTTTAATGACATTTGGTGCATAAAGAACATGGTTTAAATGGAGATTATTTTGTTGATTGGGGAAGTATGCGTGTCCTGATCCAAGAATTGGCATTTTTTGACCATTTCCAACTAGAATAGAATTAATGGAATTAAAAGATGAAGAGTTAGAACATATACCTTGGTCTCGAGTGAGATGATCCGTGGCACCCGAATCCATATTCCAGTCGGGTTCATCGGGATTAATAGTTAAGGCTTGAAAGGCCTGGCCGAGATCAGTAGGTTCGAGTGGGTCAAAATCCGTAATATGGGCCTGAGGAGCAGACCTGTTGACGCTTGCTTGCTGTTTGTTTCCAGTTTGGCGAGAAGTGGAGGAAGCTTGTTGCGTCCATGGAACCTGTTGCCACGGGGCAGCCCACCCTGATTGGGTTGGATACGGACAGGGTGGCGGAACCCAGCCATAGTTCGGGCCACCATTAGGAGCCCACATTACGGATCTTTTCTTATTTTCCATTGATTTATTATCAAAAGGTTAAATCTTTTTGTGTGATTCATGGTTTTGTGTATGATTTGTTGTTGAGAAGGTGGGTAGTAGGGAGAGTGTAGATGAGCATAGTTGATGGCGGCAAAAAGTTAGAAATGTATGTGTGTTTTTGTTTTGGTTTGTTTTTCTTTTTTGATGTTTTAAAAAATTTGGAACCAAAAAACGTTGGTTGGATCTAGAAAAATGGAGGGATTGAAGGTTGGTTTGTCATTTAGTGTGAGTGAGAGAAGATTAATTGGTTGTATTTAAGTCATGTTGATCCATGAAAAGAGGGCCACATGCACTGTTAGGTGAGGTGCACTAAACTACTTCTCCACTAAACTTTTGATAACACAGCACGAATATCCGCACGATGCGACGTTGATGGTAGTAGCGGCGGCAGTGGTAGCGGCGGTGTGGTGGTGCTGGTGTTGGTCGTGGCAACGACGAGTAGTGTAGGCTATTAATGTAAAGGTTATTGATGTAAAATGGGTAGTGTAGTTATTTTATAAGTTAAGGGATAGATGTTGTAAATGAATTTCATTAAGGATATTATAGGTATATCAAATGGAAATTTTAAAATAACAAATAAAGAAGAGGGATATTTTAGGTAGTTTAAAGTAGTAATTTGAGATAAAAAGAAGAGGGATATTTTAGGTAGTTTAAAGTAGTAATTTTCGACCCGCCAACCCGAACCCGAACCCATTGACAACCCTAAGTAAAAGGATTTGTAAATAACATTCCAAAAATCATATGTATTAATTCCATTCAGACTTAGAATACTTGATATCTAAGTAGAAAATTTGATTATATTAAACGCACAATTCAAAAATACTTATTAAAACCTTTCATTTACAAAAAAACATCGAAGTACAATTAATTTCTTAATAGCAAAACTTAAATAATAAATCATTTTACATATCTTAATGAAATATTTAGTCATTGCCCTCACGCCAATAATTAGGTACAACTAAACTAATATAAATAATAAAAGCCTTTGATTCTAGCCTACAATCAAGCTTTTCCCACCTTATAAATCACACTTAACTAGATTATATAGCTGACTAACCTTCATTTGTCTTTTCCCTTTGTGGCTCCAGGCCATATGCTATGATGTTCAGCAAGCAAATTTCATCCAGTTTTTCTAACAATTCTATGGCAAGGATTCTCAAGGGCTAAGGAAGGTCTTACGTACACTGGTCCCAGTATGTGTTTTTTAGAAGTGTTATATATAGTCAGCATGCCCTTCTTGTAAATCAAGTTCGGCCAAAGGGAGCGGAAGTTCAAGTAGCTGGATCTTAAGTTTCGAGTGAATGGCTCGACCAACAACTCACTGTTTTGGACCAATTGGCAGTACAAGAAGTGGTGATTATATATAACACATCCAAAAACCACATACGAGGACCAGTGTACGTAAGACCTTCCTTGGCCCTTCAAAATCCTTGCCATAGAATTATTAGAAAAACCGGCTGAACTTTGGTTGGTGACCATTATACCATATGGCTTGGAGTTGGAGCCACATGGGTACCATATGGCCAGGAGCAATAAAAAGGAAAAAGAAAGATACAAAATGAAGGTTAGTCGGGGGTGCAACTAATATGTAGCTAGTGACTTTGTGGAGGAAGCTTCAGAAATTTGTAACCTGTTCCAAGAGGGGATGTTCGGTACCTATATATATATAATTATATATATAGTATCAGACTATCAGAGGCAATGATATGTGATGTTACATTTTGTTTTACTAAAATGAGTACTTTGTTTTAAGGTCAGCACATGTATCACAAGTTATATCAAGTATTATTTTGTATTTGTATTGTATGTATTTGTGGCTAGAGTAACTTGTGCCATAGTTTTGAAAAGCGTATATATCTTGCCATCTATTGAACCATCACAAAAGGTTTTTGGTTCGGGTAAATAGTTGAAAATGGGTCAATTGATTTTCTTTTTCTTAATGAAAGAGTGATCTTGATTTTAAGATACTAAAAAGAATCATTAATTAATTTGAAACAAATAAGGGGATCATTAATCAAATTGAAACAAATAGTGGTTTATGATGCTCTACGGTGATACCTATTTATTTATTTCAAATTAATTACCTATCCTTTTTTTTGAACGACATTGATAAACAGCACTTACAATTAGCTATCCCTTTTATTATTGTAAAATTAAAATCATCCCTCTATTGATAAAAAGGAAATTAATTGCCCCCCCTTTTTTTTTTTTTTGGCAATTTGCCCTTTTTGTTTTAACCTTACTAAGTAGAAATCTTGTAATGGTTAGAGAAGATATTCAGAGACGATCAGGGTTTGGATCCCTCCAAACATTTGGGTTTTAATTAGCAATTATTTAATATTTGGGTTAAAAAAAATATTTATATGTAGTTATCCCTCTCAAAAATTGGGATAAAAAATATTTTGTGGCTGATTTTTATAGATGTATAAGTACATTTCAGGCCAATTTTTTTTTACCCTCCTTTTTTTTTTTACCCTTTTATAATGATGTTCAAGTCCCGTCGCTGGTCACGTACATACCCCTTTTAGGCCATATACATTAGAGTCAAAGACTTATACTTTCGGATAATCTGAACGTAGAAAACTTTATCCGTTTACCGGTATATCTATTAAGTCATAAAAGTGTAAGTGCTTACAAGTTAATTAGCATTATAGCTTTGTAATACGTTTATTGGTGGTCAGTTAATAGAGTGGTCACCAAATGGTATAGTGGCAAAGAGGCCTCTTTCCTCACAAGAGGTCAGGGGTTCGAGTCCTACCCTAGGCATATTTGGGGTGGCCACAGGTATTTAAT
>JAOEHQ010047688.1:0-10661 GCA_025447715.1 Asclepias incarnata | reverse complement strand
AAAAATTGTAATTTTTCGAGTTAAGACCTATATCTGCAAAATTTGACCACTTCAGGGACCAAAAATGTAATTTGTCCTAGAATAAAATGGGATAGTGCTTTTACATATGAGACTAAACCTTCTTCGAGTAATCTAAATTGAAAAAACCTTACACGTTTACTCATTTTATAGTGCTTATATGAAAATATTCAATGTAACTGAACCACAAATCACACAAATCTTGAACCAAGCGATTAAGAACCAGGAACCACTAACCATGAAACTCGTGAAACAACCATATACCACAACCTGTGAAACCAAGAACCACGACACATAAACCACCTGAACCGATAATATTGAATCATTTACCACTCGAACCAAGAACCTGAACAACAATCTAAAAGGCACGGCCCTCAAACTATACAAACTATTAACCATGAATCATTGAACTTTAACTTGTTTGTATAAAGGATTAATCTAATGGATCGATCCTCAAATGATCGTAAAAATAAGTAACCGAAATCCCAAAAGACATGATCGATCATCGCAACCAATACATGCACAACTTCAAATTGGAGGCATGAAATGCGATGAAAAGGAAAACCTGGCCTTAAAAACCCACTGAGCCGGTTTAGTTAGACCTTACCTTTAATTTGCAAAAGTGAGAACGCCCAATGACGAGAGTGGCAACATACGAGGATCTAACCTCGACCAACGAGAGCGTAGCTGCGTGAGTAATTGGTTTTTGATTGGTCAATGACCCATGGTTTAAGTGGCGAGACACCAAAGTTTTACTCATGAGGCGAAGGTTCAATTCTTGACAGGTGCAAATTCATACTCTATTAATCCCTAGTTGTTAGGAGAGCCTAGTGGGGTTTTTTCCTTTGGCACCATTGCTCGGATCGTGGTAGCGGGATCTGGTTTAGACAACTGACTATTTGCTGTCGAGTTAGGACCTCACCATTTGACGATGAGAAAGTTTGTTTATATTCGAAAGTCATCTGTCAAAAAGAAATTGTTTTCATTGGCTATTCAAGAGAGATTGGGAGAAAAAGAAATCAAGAACAAGAGAAAAGAAAAAGAGTGTTTCTGTTTTTGAGACTTATAGAAGATTTTTAAAAGTATCGATTTTTTTAAATAATGGCAAGCAATATATTAAAAAAAGACATCTAGCAAATTACTAGATGATCCCAACAAAAGTTACAATTACAATTACAAAGAAATAACCGATATCTAGAATCAAAACGCCAACAAAATTCTAGATACATATTGAGACTCGAACTGCGAAGAATATAAAAAGGGTAAAAAAAACTCATGTCAATTACAGTGGCTTTCTAATACATCTTGAGTATCGATTTTTTTTTAAACATCCCAAACAAACAAAACTGTTTTTAGTATGTACTTATTAAAAGAATTATCTAACTCTTCTAACAAACTTATTGGCAAACACAACTTATTTGTAGAACAGTTATGTTTCTATTGAACCACATATTTATCATTGAAGGGCTTACATTTATAGCTTTTTGGTTAATATTTCAGCTCACATACAAAAGATATTATATAAAGGAATATGTAAACAAGAGATATTTTTGAAGAAAATATGGATGGAATCAACCTAAAAGGAATTTTGCTTTTATGAAGAAACCATAAACAAAATAGTTATAAAAAAAAAAAGAAAAAAAAAACAATGACAAGCAAGATCTAATTATAAAAAATGGGTCCCACCATTATGGTAGCTACAAATACCCAGCCCTTCTTTACAATCAACCCATCATCCATCCTTTTTCTTTCCCCTATTCTCACTTCACCATTATTTCACTGCTCTCCATCTTTCTTTCTTTCATTTCCTTCCCATTCTTTTCATCAAAGTTTTCACTTTTTCATATACACACGGTCACTTTTTATTCAAGCATTACCATCTTTTTATAATATAATCCAACCAACTATTTAATACAAAATGGTGGACGTTGATAGAAGAATGACCGGCTTAAACCCAGCTCACCTCGCCGGCCTCCGCCGTCTCTCCGCTAGAGCCGCCGCATCACAACCCTCAACCCCACTTCCTGCCCGCAACAGTCTAATCTCCTTCACCACCTTAGCTGATAAAGTCTTGACCCATTTAAAAAACTCAGGTGTACAAGTCCAGCCCGGTTTATCTGACAAAGAGTTTGCTAGAGCTGAAGCTGAGTTTGGGTTCACATTCCCACCTGACTTAAAAGCTGTTCTCTCCTCCGGGTTGCCGGTCGGACCAGGCTTCCCAGATTGGCGTTCCACCGGTTCATCTAGACAACATTTACGGGCCACACTTGATATGCCAATAGCTGCTATTTCTTTTCATATTGCTAGAAATACTTTATGGAGCAAAGCTTGGGGTGTACGGCCGGTCGAACCGGAAAAAGCAATGAAGATAGCAAGAACTGCTTTAAAAAGAGCTCCATTGTTAGTCCCGGTTTTTAATAATTGTTACATACCGGGTAACCCGTGTTTAGCGGGGAACCCGATATTTTATGTTGATGAGAATCAAATATTTTGTTGCGGGTTTGATCTTTCGGACTTCTTTGATCGTGAAAAGTCAACCTTGTTCGCTAAGAATCCAAACCCGCAGCATTATAGTATTATGTCTAGCCAAAAAAACTGTTTGACTAGACACAGTTTTGACACCGTGTCGGGAAATGGGAAGACGCCGCGATGGGTTGAGTTTTGGAGTGATGCTGCGGTGATTGACCGCCGCATCAAAAGAAACTCAAACTCATCGTCGTCGTGTTCTGTATCCCCGGACAGGTATTTTGAAATACCGAGATCCGGGGTACCCAAATGGGTTGACAACTATGTAAAACAAATCGGGTCGGTTTTGAAAAATGGAGGGTGGGATGAAGCTGACGTGTCGGAGATTGTTGACGTGTCATCAGCTGGATTCTTTGATGGGGAGATGGTTTTGCTGGATAATCAAGCGGTTCTTGATGCTTTGCTTTTGAAAGCGAACCGGTTATCCGAATGTTTACAAAAAGGCGGGTGGAGCTCCGAAGAGGTTTCGGATGTTTTCGGGTTTGATTTTAAGCAAGTGAAGGAGAAAAAACCGGTGAAGAAAATATCACCGGAGTTGGTGGAAAAGATTGGGAGAGTAGTGGAATCTGTATCTAAATCTTGACCGGAAGTACCGGTAGCCGACATACACGTTAGGTTTTTTTAACTTAATAAAAAAAAAATCATAGAAAAATGTGAAATGTTATACTAATAAATTTCGTATAAAGTAAACAAGAAATTATTAGTCTTTATTACCACTAATTGAATTTTTTATATATTTTTTTTAATTGTTAGAACTTGGTACATGTACTTTGTAGTAGTTCGATGGAGGAAAGTTATACTTGCCAATAAGTTGATGTTATGATACATTTAAGAGTTGGGTTCTTTTCTCATCACATAAATGCTTAAAATGGATCGAGGTTGTTTAGTTAAGAATGTTGTATAATAGCGAGTAAAAGTTGTGTGTTCGTGAAGAGACAACTAAAATAGTGTGGCGTACAGGATTGATCGCTCTTGTTGTTGTAAGTCGATAAAAAAAAAAAAAACTCTTGTAAGATATATAAACAATAAAAGTTAATCATATTGTACTATATATTTTTATTATTTTTAGATATTATTTTATATATTCATGTAGGATCTATTGTAATTCAGAAGCCGGTTGCAAAAAAGCCAAATATTTTTAAATCAAATGTGGTAAAATTTGGGTGCATGGTGGATTATGAGTTGTAAAAATAATATTTTTGAAATGATTGAGAGTGTGAATGGGAATAAGAAAATGGCACAGGTAACCGGTAAAAGAATGCACGTGTGAGGGGTCTTTCTTGAACAAAAAGAAGTTTATTGGGCCTTCTTCCAACGTATGGAAATCGAAAAAAGCAACCACAACGATGTCGTTTCATCATAGTGTTAGCGTTGGAAATAGTGATATAGTTTAGTTTTCATGAATAAAGCAAAGTGGTGTTTTGGGGTTGGGTGGTGTTTTCACTTGATACCCCTGAACTTTTGTTTCTTTAATTTATAACAACAATAAATATGTATGTTTTTTTAAGTTGTTGGGAAAATAGAAGTTCCAGGGACCATGTTTCAGGTAGTAGTATGGGAAAAGGGCATTCTTTGGGGGCAATTCAACCTCGGAAATCGGATTTGGATTTACGTGGATTTCATGTTTATTTTTTTTTAAAGGTGAATTTTGTCTGATCTTCGTGTCGCGATTTGACAGCGGGAGGTCTAGCATACGTTGTCTAAACCGGGTTCGCGCTAGAGAGCTCCCTTGAAGCAGAAATGTCTATTTCAAATACCCGATGGGGGAAAACCCCCTACTAATCCGCCCGGAGACACGACAATTAATAGAAGTAAACCTTGTCCCCTCAGACTTGAACCTGTGTCTCCTCATATCCAAGCCCTTATGGAGGGACTTCCTTTATCTCAAAATTGGCCTAGGTGGGGATTGAAATTGGGACCTCTCATTCAACAAGGGGATGCCAAGCCACTAAACCAACTCATCATTGATGGATTTCATGTTTATCAACTATCCTTCTAGATACTAGTTGATGCTTAGACCATCCAGAGTGAGGCGTTTTAGCCCCTCAGTAAGTCTAGAGCTGGTAAATTGGGTACATGTTAAGACCTGTTAAGATCTGATAAAGGAAAAAATGTATTATGCAATTTTTTTTATTTTTTAAAATAATTGTTTTTAATATTCTAGGATTTATTATTTAACTTTTTTGATACATAAAACGTATAACTGCCACACTTAGACCACCAAAATTAAGTGTTAAACGAGTCATTTTCATGTTTGAAACTTATGTTATTCGCGCTTCAAACCTGTTAAAACCTTTTAAGACACGATTTGCCAGCTCTTGGCTATGGGTGTCTGCACGAAGTCGCCGACTTGAACCACACCTTGTTGTGATTGTTTTCACCTTTTTGAGGAGCTCCCGCCAATAACACGTGATGGTGATGGCAACTTGAAAGTTGTTTTACTCCAAGGTTTTTAAGAGGCCTTTTTTTTGTGAGGTGTCGCCACATGGCGGAAGTCCCCTCTTTGAAAGTTGCTTCACTTCAGATATTCTTAGAAACCAAATTAGTTTTCAAAATGATTAGTTGAGTTCTTAAGTATGGAATTGTTGAAGGGAGAAATAAGGTTTTTTTTTCGTTCTTTTGGATTAAGCATAGATTAAAGTATGGATGTCAAGATTGAGATAGTTAGTTTTCCTTTTCAATTTAATAGTTTTCTTTTATATAGTTTTGTGTGTTTGGTCTTTTCTTTTCTGAAGTTTGGTTCTTAATGAAAGTTAAAGTTTGGAAAAAAAAATTAAAAAAAAATTATCCTAAAAAATTGTTAGATTTCACTAATTCTCTTTCCTCCTTTTATCTTTTAATTTTCTTAAATGACGTCATCTTGTTATTAATAAAATATTTAAAAAGATGAATAAGGAGAAAATATCATTACTCTTATTTAATATCACTTGTTTTCTAACCAAATATGGTTTGATAACGAATTAAAAGTAGTTAATTTGTAAACAAATAAACATACCAGCTTTTTATTGTTGAGATTACTTGAAAACGATTTTTATTCCAAATCTACGCGATCTAATCTGAATATTTCGTGAATGTTTTTGAACGCAAAATTATATCCCGTTAATAAAAATGATACAATACTTTTAACATATACATACACATGTTAATTTGTTGAGTGTATAAATTAACTACGTGAATTACATATGTTGGGTTTAGTGGATACTATGGACTGTTTCGATAAGTTTAATTAAGAGCAACCATTTTTGTGCACTTTTGTGTTTGCTTTAACATGTATTTTTTTATAAAAAAAAATAATAAGTTGCAATGAATAATATGTGGACTTATGGAACAGTATAAATTATTTTTCCATGAAATGGAAAGGAAACGGGAGCGAGCATGTGAGTTCCGTACGTCGTGTTCGAGATGCAAACAACATATGCCTTTGTTTCTTTAGCCCACCTTGAGTTGACAATATGTCTTTCTTTTCCCACCATATTTGAAAAATGTAAAAACATTTTAAAATTGGATGCTATTATTATTATTTTTATTTTTTTTTGAAAGGTAATTATTATTATTATTATTATGAACAGTAGATGCATCATATAATTATTTAATGTGAGTTTATTTCATTTTAAATTTTGTCTTTATTTGAAACACATATTAAGGCATAATCTTTGATTTCCTATTAACAACATGAAACCACACAAAAACACATTGAGCATCTAGTGATCCTACCGAACGCTTGATAGGCATGTTTGTTGCTTTATATCCCTAATTCACCAATTAAGTGTATCGTCTTTGGACTATCTAGGTAAGGTGTGCATATTTTGTAAAACATATGATTTATTAAGAGCTTATTTGGAGTAATAATCAATAATGACAGTTAAAGATAAATTAGCAATAACATTTCACAAATTTGACTATTTGAGACTAATTAATACCATAGTAATAAACTAAGGAATAGGTTAAGATTATATGCTGGAAATTGTTCGAGGTTTATAGATCAAAACTATTGAAGTGAAAGTTGTTAGAAGTCCAGAACCTAAAACTGTTGATAATCTAATTTCCGATATTAGTCCCACCCCGACGAGCTATTTATACTTGAACTAAACGATAAAAGAAAATTACCAAACTTGATAATGATGTTCGAAATCATTTCGTGACAATTATAGAGTTGAGGGTGCATTTGGTTAGTAAATGTGTTTGGTAATGGGTATGATAATGGATATGGGTTTGAAAGAAATGGTGGGAAAAAAAGGTATGGTTGTTAATAATGTTATTTGGTTTATCTATACTACCTATTAAAAAGGGATATTTACTTAAATAGACAGATAAATGAGGATATTTTATAAAATGAACATGCTTTTTAAGAATATCCAATTTAGACAATTTTTCCATGCTATAGTGAAAAATCCCACGGATAGAATCCAACCAATAAACATAGGACATGTGGCATAGGTGTAAGCCTTCCATTTTCAAGAGGTCCTACAAGACTCGCAATCCCATGAAGCCAATTTTCACAAAAATGATTTGGTATCACTACCATTTATCTTCAAACAATACAGTTTTCATATACATACACCAAAAACTCAACATCACATTCTATCAAAGGTTAATAATAAATTATTTTTCAAAGACACTATCTATTTATATCAATGATTTCCTTACAAATTGAGTAACCACTCAAAAAACATGAAGTATTACAACAATCATCAAAGTAAAACACCAAAATGATACTCGTATATAACTATCTATGTCGTTCGGATCCAATTTAAACACTCATGAGGAATTTGTTTGACCTGTAGGAAATTCAAAGCAATGATATATGTTGAAAACTTCTGAATGTCTTTACGAAGAACCGAGTCTCTCTTCATCATTAATGGTATAACAAACTTGTTTGTTTTGTTCCATAAGAGCCATAACAGATTGTGCCGATAACACCGCATAATCTTTCCCCATTTACTATCACCACCCTACTTAACCACACACCCCCCTGTTAGTACACAACTACCGAACCACACCACCACCAACCTGGCCCTAACCTCCGTCGCATACCTCCCTCCAAACACCACCATGTTGATGCACCACCCAACCATTACTTTAACATCAGTTGCTGACTTCCGCCATAAAACACTAAACTCATTTATTATAGAGGATGATTCAATCATAAATAATAGAACTGAGGGTAAGAATCGTCGCTGACTTCGAAAGGGTTTGAAAGAGGGTAGGGAGATCAATTAGCCAGGTGCCTATTATTTATTGGTTGTAAGTTATCCTGGGGTTTTGGGGAAAGAAGAAAGGCATATGGGGTGGCTAGGTCATGAATGAAGAAGAAAGAGAAGAAGGGGTGTTGGGCCAAGCAAATGTCATCTTGTTATTAGATCAGCCCTTCCGTGTGATTTTGGCACTGTAAGACGGATATTTTGTCTAAATTGGATATTTTTAAAAAGCATGTCCATTTTATAAAATGCCCTTATTTATTTGTCTATTTAAGTAAATATCCCTATTAAAAATTATATCCCTTCCTGTTGAATGTTACACATTTTAGGACATGCAAATTGTCCAAAGTACCATAAATGATTAAATTACACTATCAGTCACTTATCTTCTAAAATATATCCAATACCATCTTTTATATCAATTACATTTTACATCAACCTACACCACTCGACGCCGCCGCCACCACCAATAGTCGCTGTCACCACCACCACCAGTTGCCGCCACCACTAAACCACCGTGACCACCGTCGTCGTCGCATTGTGCGGGTACAATGCTAGTTAAGTTATATGAGTTTTAAGAGAGAAAATCTAGACCCAATCCTCCATGGTTTTGAGGTTATGGATATGAAATCCAAATTTTCAACGTATGAGACCTATTCCCTTGGTAACAAAACAACACAATATGAAATTCAAACCCAAATTGATACCATACCCATACCCATACCCAAAACCCCCCAACCAAACACCCCAGAATTCTACATACGTATTGAGAAAATCTACTTCCCAAGTTATAATTTAAACACAATTTGTTATAAAATCTTTTATGTAAATCATGGATGTACAACTTTTCTAAGACCATTTGTAACAACTAGGTGAACATTGCCATGTAAGCAGGTGAACAGTTGTGAAGCGGAAGGTGAAGGGCGAACGGTGATATCATTCACCTAGCATATAGATACAAAAAGTAGGGTCCAATTCGCCTATCATTGTTTAGTTTTAATATTTTTATATATTGTGTATTAAATAAAGGTGGGGTCCAAAAGGTATGTGAATGGTTAAGGGGAAATGGAGAAGGTGAAAGAGGTAAGAAGGTGATGCTGATGTGGCAGGAAAAAGTGTAGGTGAAAAGGGTGAACTGTTACGAATGGTCTTATATTTATCTTGTTTATGGTGGGTCCATTGGTTATATTTAAGAAAAACTGTGACTTGGAATATCCATGTAAGAAAAAAAAGGGAAAAATGTCATCTAATATATTTTTAACCGGTCACTTGATGCGTGGTTCACCAAGTTAAGTTTTACCGGTTTCCAAACCCCACAATATACGATTTAGAAGTTGGGGCCTCAATACAACAAATATTGGATAGTTGAGATACTTTTCAAATAATTAGCCCATTTCTGTTTGCAGGATTATTACAGGATTTGCATTTACCAAATTCGCAAATTCGGTAAATGCATTAGTTTTGGAGGACGTGTTCATTGGCCGGAAGTTTCTCACACTTTACTCTTTTACTTTCTCTTTTCATTTACAGTATTTAGCATTACTGAATTTATGTTCTTGCTTGAAATTTTTCTAAGTTTCAACTGTTACCGAATTCGCAAATTCAGTAAATGTGTTTTCTGAAAAATTTCTAAGTCTTTCTTCGTAGTTGGTATTTATCGAATTCGTGGTATTTTTGATAGGAACTACCTTAGATACATTAATGAAGAAAATGAAAGTGAGAAGTTGAAGTGTTATTAGGTCAACAAAAAATGAGGTGCAAATTTCCACTGCTTAGGCTGGAAAATAATAGAAGAAGAAGCAGATGAAAAGTTGAGTTTTTTAGGTGAGATTCTTTTAGTTGGTTGAATTGTGGAAGAAGTAGTAAATATTAATTGATTTTTACTACATAGGCCCCTACTCAGACAAAACACGTAGTTTTGATTTTATTTTTAATTATTTTGTCCCATCCTTTTTGTGATGTTCTAAAAGTTTTTATAATGCAACACATACTTTATCTAACGTGTGTTATCTTACCACACCAATTTAATTAAAAAACTACTTTTAATGTCAATCAAGTTGTCCGAATGTCAGTTTATTCAAAACTGGTATAGCCTAATTACTTTTATAGTTTACTACAATATTAAGTACACAAATTAGAATAACTTGTTGTCTTTATTCATATTTAAAAACATATTTAAGTTGTACAAACTTATTTATAAAGGGAATTTGTACACATTTTTAAAATGTGGGGAAAAAGTATGTATAAACTAACTTTTTTATGGTACTTTTTTTTAAGGGCTTAGCTTGGATACAGCGGGCTGCATCATTTTTTGATGCAGCCGCCTTGAAATTCAGGGGGGCATTTTGATAATATATCAATCATTCATTTGATTTGTGTGTGGACTGCATCTATCAATTATTCAATTATGCAGTTAGCTGCATAATTGATTTTCCCTTTTTTTAAATGTCAAAAACATTTATCATCTTTGACTTACTATTTCAACGGTCCATTTTTTATTCTTGATCTGGGTCACAAAATTTTCTTACTACCTGCGTGATGTATCGAAGTATAGTGCCTTAGTCAGACTTACCGTACTTACCGTACTTATAGTTCTTATAAGTTCTTACCGTACTTAGTTCTTATAAGTTCTTACCGTACTTATAGTTCTTATCGTACTTATAGTTCTTATGGGTATATCTTGTTCTTACGTGTGTTTCTTGTTCTTACGTGGGTTTCTTGTTCTTATGGGTGTATCTTGTTCTTACGTGTGTTTCTTGTTCTTATGGGTGTATCTTGTTCTTATGTGGGTTTCTTGTTCTTACGTGTACTTACTTGTTTAATCCTGTCGAGGATGGTGCTAGTTCATTTCACTCTGACGAGAGTGAGGAATACCATATGGGAATGTCTTGATACTACGATGAGTGCGCTAGTATCTGT
>JAOEHQ010047687.1:0-10662 GCA_025447715.1 Asclepias incarnata | reverse complement strand
TGGGAGAAAGGGATGATGTGGCGCTGATGTGGCAGTGATAATTTGATAATTTGGTGGTATGGATGGGAGAGGCCTAATGTCGGTAGATTTCTCCCGTTAAAGTGAGGGTATCTTTGTCATTTACCACACCTTTTTTCTCCTTCTTCCTGAATGTTTATACCAACCACCGCCACTACAGCTCAAGATCAAGATTCAATTTAATTTTTTCCTACCAGCATATCACACTAACACACTAAATCAAACAATATATTACATCTCACATGTATATATATACATATATACATATCTGAATCTAAAATTAACGAATCAAACACAAATTGAATCTTGGATATATCTCTTATAAATAATAAAACAAAACCTTTTATTTTAAATTGGAGTAATCTAGGCCCTCTATTAAATTTTCTTCCTTAATTTCCACCCTTAGATCAATTTGCTGACATCATCTTTGACTCAACTTTCAGTCAAATACTTTTTTAGTCCTCCAACTTCAAATATTATTTAATTTATTTGTTTTAATGGTAGCAATATTTATTTTAATTTTAATAATGTTATAAATTTTTTCAGATATTAATTAACTTTCAGTCAAACATTATTTTCATACTACATGACTATAATATTCCGTAATACAGTATAATTTCTAATCAAATACTTTATTATTCGGTTCCAATTATTTAATACCCAATTTAACTTTTTACAACTTCATATTTGTTTACTACTCTCAATCCGTAATGATAATTAAAACTATGTTAAATCCAAGGAAGAAGATACATCTAATAGTAGGCAAAAATAAGCTAAAATTAAATCCAGTTCGGTGAGACCTAATAAAGCGAGAACCTAAAATAAGAAATTTTGTTGTTTATAGTGTAAAAAATGGGACTTTTTTGTTATAATGAAAACATAATATACGTAATAATATAAATCAACATTTCCAACCAAATAGAGTTCCTCTCTTTATAATCTAAACAGAAAGGGATTACAATATGACTTCTAAATCAATAATTACCCTACGATATTTAACATAATTACATGTTTAGTTAACCCCCAACCATACATTGGGATAACCTTTTTAATTTTGAAGTGAAGTAAAAAACCGTATGTTATAATCTTTAAAAATCTAATCATGTGTAATACTACATACAAACTCAAAAACACTTGTCTGGTACATGGAAAGCCATTATCAAACCTTAGTCTTTGAGAAAACAAATTTGGACAAAAAAAATATACGTGATATTGTGTTTTTAAAGAAGAAAATAGGTTCCAAAAATATATTCATAAATGAAGATTTTCATATTTTAGGGATTGATACTCTAAAATACTATAAATATATTTATTTTCTAAAATACAAGATATTTACAAATTTTGTTAAATAATTATGTCATATGGATTACTGTTATATTGAAGGTAATCAATGAATTTTTTTTTTGCCCAACTTGCAGTTTTTGAAAGCCAATGAAGCTTCCTTTACTAGCCTGAGTGATTGTTCTTATTTTATTTCTTATTTTTTTAGTTTTTTATACCTTTTTATGTATTTTTTTTTTATATTATTGTGCCAACTTTTTATACGTATAAATGTATTTTTTTTTATATGATTCCCCCGCGTTTCACGCGGGTTATAATCTAGTAATAATACAATATGAAACAACATAATTATCATACATAGCATTAGACATACAGATAGTATATATGTTACATGTTTCTTTAATCTATTTTTCTCTTTATAAATGTAAGGTTACCATTAAAAATAATAGGAGATATGCCTTATAAAACCTCTAAAATTTTTCAACATATATGGTGGGTAAATTCCCAAATTCAACAATTAAACATTCAAAAAATCCCTAAAGTTGAGGAGCGAAAGGAAATCAAAGAACAAAAGAAAAAAGAGAATGGAATAATGATAGAAATCAATAGAGATGGAGAAAAGAAATTAGAAGTATGGAGGATGAAAGGGATGGGGATTTGAGGGTACCTTTAATCTCCTCCCTCTTCTTCATTTTGGTATTCACAGGAGGTATTTTATTAACATTTTATGTATTTGCACCAAGCATTTCCCAGCCATGGTTTCCTATGATTGCGTTTATTTTGATTGGTTCACCTTGGGTGTTTTGGTTGTTAACCTATTTGTACACATGCTTCAAAGGTTGTTGTGGTAGAGCATTACCGTATTCCTACGATCACCAGGTTTCAAGACGTGTGGCTCATCCTCATCCAGTAACCCCTAGGCATAGTGTTGTGGCTAATCAGACAAAGGCTATGAGTAGATCCAGATCCACGGACGTTTCACCAAAGGTAAGTTGTTCGAGCAATAATGTAGGTTCAAGGCATGTGCATTTTGGGGAGGTGGTGGTGGTAGAAAGTGATGGAAGCAAGGTTGTTCATGAGGTGGACTCATGGACGAATTCAACCAAGGCAATAGAAATGGAACCATTGAATGCATCTTGACATGTAAATAGGTTGTATTTTTTTATTTTATTTTATTACTTTACCTTTGATCGTGCACAAATTTGATGTAGAATTGTGTTTGTAGCTAGAAACGTATTTCACTTTTAAACATGATTTATTAAAGTTCTTTACGGAAATCATATAGCTTCATAATTACAAGAAGGTGAAATGCATCATATATCATATATATATATATATGCCTTCCGGAGATGAGATCAACTAAAGATTAGAAAAAGCTGATCTCTAGCTCATGAAATCTGCATTCTAAACCTGACTAAGAATTTCCAACAATTGAATCTTTGAAACCATTTCACAATGAATGTACATAAAGAGCTTATTCAAGGACATGGTGCTATAAGATGGCTAAGAACACCTTTTTCTCAGGCCTCAGTAACAACTTCAAATAAGCAACTTTGTGGTACCAGGAATAAATAATGTACCAAATGTAACGAACTTTAGCGAAATATATATACTTGCCACACAATCCCATTTAGTTTACAAAATATTTGTGGTACAAGTTTTGAGCATGTAAAACATATAATAGTTGAATAATTAATGACCATTTAATTATAGTCTCTTCTCAGCCGTAAGGAGGGTACGAGTTCTAGTACCATGGCAGACAAAGTGTAAATATGTAAAGAAATATTTGTCTTTATAAATTAAAAAAGAACAACAACCGGGTCCCTCTCAAATTTCGCAAAAATACAAAGCATGTATATATGTTCGTAAGACCATATATGTAATCTCCATTGATAAGTAGTGCCTTGTTAACTACACTAAATGATAAAAGTGGTATCAAAAATATATGATTTGGAGATAAATACTACCCTACAAAATTAACTTGTCTCAATGTTATCAACCTTCACCTTGCACATATTCTAATGACCGGCTTCTAGTAAGCAACGAGGAGCCTGGCTGTAGGTATCATTCATCATGATGTACGCACATCCTCATAGTCGGCTTTAGTTTCAAGCGATTCACGCATAATGATATTTGGGAGATGGTTACATCTTTAAGTATTGGGTTTTAATCTCTTTTTTGATCATGCATCTCTTCCTCGGTAATAAAAAGTATTACGGATGATAAGTAGAAATAAGTGTGTCCTACATGTGTGTCTATATATATATATATATGCATGAATACTGGGCATGCGTTCTATACGGTGTGCGCTCTGAATACCAAGACGGTACATGGAACCATAGGGTTCCCACCCATTTACCTTTTTTTTATATGTATATATACATGAACAATGTTTTTGTGTATGCACTTAGTCATTCATATAGGATAAAGTTTGTACTTCAAGGAAATCTAAAACCGAGTGAAATAAATAAGGTTGATTATAAAATATGATAATTCAAAGGTTTAGCAGTCAAGTAGACATATTCCACATTGTTTTATATATGAGTGATCAACCAATTGTTTTGTTTGTTATATCTAAAGGAATAATTAATACATTGTTCCATAGACAATGCACAAGGTGCAGGTTTTAGATACAAACAAGAGAACATGTGCTATAAAAGAGAGAAACCATAGTTTCAAAAATTGAAAAATTAAGGTAACTCAAGAGATGGGAATGGTGAAGCTTTTTGCGACGTCGTCAAGCCCATTTTCTCTAAGGATTGTTTGGGCACTAAAGCTTAAAGGCATAGACTATGAAATCATATATGAGGATCTCACCAACAAGAGTCCCGAACTTTTAAAGTACAATCCTATTTACAAAAAGATACCGGTGCTAGTGCACAATGAAGTACCCATATGTGAATCGCTTGTGATTCTTGAGTACATCGATGAGACATGGAAGGAAACTAGCCCATACTTACCTCAAGACCCTCTTGACAAAGCCAAAGCACGTTTCTGGGCAAAATTTGGCGATGAGCAGGTATTTATTTGGTTATATCATATATATATTATTTATTTGTTGGCACAAAAATACAGACAATTTATGATGGCTACGTCTGAACAAATTTTGGTTGTAATTAAAGATCATTCTTTCAAAAGTTGGTGTTTTTAGCAACGAATTCTTATCTTTTACGATCTATTTCATTTCAAATGTAGGTCATACCATCGTTCTATGGTTACTATATGAAGCAAGGGAAGGATCAAGAGGAAGCTAAGGTAACAATATTGGCCAATCTAAAACTTATCGAAGAACTTCTACATGAAAAGAAATTCTTTAATGGGGAAACTTATGGATTCTTGGATCTTGCTCTCGGGTGGCTAGCCGATTGTTCTGGCCCCTTAGAAGTGGTAACCGGTCTAAAACTACTAGACGAGGATTCATTTCCAAATTTATGTGCATGGAGGAAAAAATTCCTCGAGATCCCTGCAAAAACTGAAAGTTGGCCTGATCAAGAAACTTTGATAGTTATGTACAAGGAAATGAAGGAACGTAGAAAATCAGAGAAGTAACTTTTTACAACAAAGCGATATATAATTTGTGAGCTTACCATATTGTAGGCTTTATGGCATTCTAAGAGTCTCATTATAATACTCCAGTACATTTTCATCTCTAATAATGATATGTTGTGCGTTTTTTGTGTTAAATAAATGGAATATCCATATGTTTGTGTTTTTAACACACAATATGATTATGGTTGTTTAGAAAATTTTTAGACTGTATTACAACTTATACGGTCTATATGCTTTAGTTAATATTTTGAAAATCAACCAAGTAATAATTAAATAGGACTACTATGGGACATAAAAAAAATTGATACCTGCATATACTCTCCGTCGTGGGCGGGTAACTCAAAATTTTTTCACAACGAGTGTGTGTATGAGTGAAAAGTGTACCCAACGCGAACCTGCAACACCTTTAAGATCTACTTGCAACATACATATCGAAGTTATATAGATAATAAAAATAGTATTAGAGCTAATTACACTCCAATCTGATAGTACAGCACAGAGTCTACAGACAACCTTGGATTCATATACAAGTTTATATTGAATATATGCATTATATGGGCTATAATTCTATAAACCATCCAAAACTTATCTAACTAGGGCGCTATTGGCCACTAACCACTTACAATTCACATCAAATACAATAAAAAATTAGCTTGATAAAATAACAAACCACTTAAACTATCAGGAGTGAGGGCTCCTAATGGGCTCCTGATAGAAGCTCTCATGGGGACATCTCCTAACATGTGGCGCCTAGTCGGCAGAGGGAATGCCCCCTTATTTTTCCTGGAGTGAGGGCTCCTGATAGAAGCCTTACTTTTTGACTTTTTTTTATAAAATTAAATTATAAAAACATTATATTAATATATACAAAACTTAATAAAATTAAATAAAACTTAATAAACTAAATAAAAATAGTTCCATTACATAATTACATTACAACTAAATAAAAGTTAAACAACTAAATAAAACTTAAAAAAATTAATAAACTAAATAAAACTAGTTAAACTCATATTTTTCCTGAATTCGTCGTTTCATTTCCTCCGTCACTTGTTTCTCGCCTTCCAGAAGGTTGGAAATGTCGATGGTCAAAGTTTTACAATCTTTATTAAATTTCTTTTGTCTTTCCATTTCAAGCTTTTGTTTTTGAATATCGATACGTTCCTTGTTAAATTCGACCCATTGCTTGCCGACCTCCATCAAGCCCTCCAATTTCTCCCCTAACGACTCAAACTCATCCAAATACTTTCTCTTGTCGGACGAGGACCCGTTCCCGGGAGGTAAAACCGAGTCTCCCCCTCCTCCTCGGTGTCGTTTAGGTCGATGTGAACCCTCGCATCCGACCCCATACTTTGGGGATCCGCTGAACCAGAGGTCGTTTTTGACCTTTTAGCACTCGGTTCACCACGAGTGCTCTGTGGATCCCAATCACAGATAAGATGGAACTTCGAGTTGTTCTTTAGATAATTCCGTTCTTGTAAGTATTGAAAAGCCGGATTTGTTGCGTTATATTCAATCAACGCGTTTGGTTGGAGGTCTGCTTCGTTTGTATCGCTTTGATGAAATATATATTATTAGAGATTAACAAAATTATGTATGAATCTGTCCAAGGTTTCACACCCATGAGAAATATAAGTCGTGAAAAGGCTCCATGTCTACCACGACAGTCAATCTGAATGCAATCCCACTTGAGCTATTTGTTGGATCGAGTGAATCGAGTTGTAGATTTGACAACGACGGCTCTGTAACGGTGGTGATGTGTGGCTGGATCTTTCTCTCTCGCTCTCTGTCTATCGTTTTCTCTTTATAACACTTCCAGATCTGCAAGGATGGTGGTTTGTAACAGGCGGCGACAGTGAGAGCTTGTAACAGACGGTGACGGATGATGGTGGTTCAATGAAATACCCTTTTGTTTGAAAGATTTAGATTAGTATTCGTAAAAATCCAAGATCTAGAAGCTAAGAGATATGTCAAATTAAAATACTTGAACCTTTTATGTTGAGATTTATAAAAATCATAAATCTATGGGAGTAGAATTAACAAAAAAGGGTTTTGTTTTTGTGATGTGTGCACAGTTTCATAGGAACAAAAATGGGTTTGGTTTTGTTTCTTGGTTGGTTTTTTTTGTGTGTGTGTGTGTGTTTAGTTTGGAAATTATATAGATATATGTATATGTATGTATACATATAGATACAGATCATGTATAGACATGTAAGACATGATCTTTCTTTGTTATTTTAGTTTATTTTTGATACTGCTATAAAAAAAGATTCAATTAGTTGCAAGTATGGTCATGTTTGTATAAAAAACGATATTGCCCCTCACATGAATGGCACATGATCCATTTAATGGTAGAAAATAGACGAACGTTAGGCTTTGGACTTAGATTGCCACTGAAACATGAAAACTGGACCAAAATCGACTTTGGCATAAGTTGAACCATTCTTGCAAAACGTGTGATATCACAGGGACCAAAAATGCAATTTGTTCTATATTTTATAAGTTAATATTTATGCTATGTTTTTTAGTTTCATTTTAAATCAAAAGCAAGAAATGAATTAGATGAAAATAGAAAAGATGAAATATTTTCAAATCATCCCAAATATGAGATGAAAATTTATTTAACAAAAACAACTAGATAATCATTTCATTTTCTGTCATTTCACTTCCTTTCCATCCTTAAAAAAAAACTCAAGAACACAACTTGTTTTAAAACCACTTGGATTCTTTTCCTTTCTTGCCTTAAAAAACTCAAGAACACCGTATTAGTGTTTGGATTAGTTTATATCTATTACCCCTTAACAAAGTTGATAAACAAAAAATGTCTATTATTTTTATTCACTAATTTAAACATCTACATTTAATATATTTATAATACCTTTATTGAAATAATTTACAACATAGATCTTTCAATTCATAAAATAACTACACTACCCCTTTTATATTAATTACCTTTACAATAATAAGCACACCACCACCACCGACGTAGCCACCACCACACTGCCGCCGCTAATACCATCATCGTCGCATCGTGCGAACATGCATCTAGTATATAAAAAAAGGCTTTTTACTTAGAATTCTATCGCTTTTATTAAAAAAGTTTTCTCAACATGACTTCTTAAAATTGGATTATATAAAAAATAGGAAGAAAAAAAACCCATAAAACAAACACTAAATTTACTTATTTTTTTTTAAATAAGCTAAATAAGTAAAAAGCTATAAGCATTAGATATTAATTTTCCGATCATGAAACCAACGCACCAGACTGTATCATAAAGACATATAAAGACACACACACAGAGCTTCCATTTCCCCCCACTTTCGATCTACAATGCAATAAACACGCTTGTTTTCTTTAATTCATCAACCAAATTAGGGTTTCAAAAGAAAAAAAAGTTCCCAATTCATAATAATAATATTAATCTATAGCTATATCTATATACAAACCAAACATGTCAATTTAATTCAAGTTATTTTATTTTTATTTTTATATAGAATGGATCCAAAGGCATCATCATCATTCAGATCTATGGTAAGATCATCAAACCCTAATTCATCATTATTATCAAAAACACTTTCAGATGCAACTACACAAAACCTATCTTCAATTCTCAACAATCCCCATGATTCCGTTTCCGATGGATCCTGGTCTTCCTGGTGGTCATCTTCTACTTCCGTCCAACTCCCTGATTTTGCTCCGCCTTCCGTTTCCAAAACCCTAGGTATCGATCTCTCTCGATCCGATTTCGCTTCCTATTTGTCTTCATTATCTGATCACTATACTCGTTTCGAAGATATTCGTAATCACTCTAATCAGGAAAACATAGATAATCATGATAATACTAGTTATAATTATAATGTTGAGGATGACGAAAGGGATTGGGATAGGGATAGGGCAGGGGAAGCGTTGGTTGCGTGTTTACGTGAAGTGCCTGCATTGTATTTTAAGGAGGATTTTAGGCTAGAGGATGGAGGGACTTTTAGGGCTGCGAGTCCGTTTACGAATGTAGGTGAGAATATGATGTTGCAAGAGAAGTTGTCACAGTATTTGGATGTGGTGGAGTTACATTTGGTTAAGGAGATCTCGTTGAGGTCTAATTCGTTTTTTGAAGCTCAAGGACAGTTGGAGGATTTGAGTTCCAAGATTGTGGAAGGGTGTGCGAGGATTAGGGAGTTGAAAGAGACGATTCGGCTTTTGGATGTGGATTTGGTGGATTCGGCTTGTCAAGTTCATGATTTGAATGCGACGAGGAGTGATTTGTTGGCATTGCAGGAGAAGCTTCGGCTTATATTATATGTTAATCAGTCTCTTGCTGCTCTTAAGTTGGTATCATTTCTGTCTGTCTATATTCTTGTGTTTTCGTAACCAAGTTTTCAACTTTATATATGTACTTTCGAAGAAGCTTAATTCATATTTGAGCTAATAAAGTAATAGTTTTGATGCTTGTAAAGTATTTCAAGATTTCAATAGCAATAGATAATAAAAAACTAGGGAACTCTAGCGAAATCTAACATCTCTGGCTTGTCGCTGCTAATTTGCTTTAGGATCTATATAAAGAAATGTAGCATCACTGGCTTGTGGCTGCTAACTTGCTTTAGGATTTTTTTAATCAAGAAATAGAAAAGAAAACAAACACAAGGTGGCTAACATCTATATCCCACATAATGACCTGAATGTAGGAAACCTGGCTTGTGTGGATGTGTTTGAGATTGATTAGCATGACTTCAGATATAATTTCATACACAAACATGTTGTGCTCACTTGAAGTAATAACATAGTATTGTATTGAACATAGAATGTAGAAATCTTGGATGACAGATTATAAGTAAAAGATGTTGGCAGTGAAAACGAAACCTAAAAAAGTCAGCCAAGTGAAAAATTCAAGAATGTAGATGTGTAGTTTATGGTTGGTTAAACGGTTTGCATGATAACCAACTAGAACAGCATCCACAATTTTCATGAAGTCATGAAAGGAAGGAGCTGTTTGGTTTGATGGAATTGGAATGAGGGCATGGGAAATATATGGCAACATGCAAACCCAAAGAAGGTGCTTGGTTTTGATCTCTTTCTCATTTTCATTTAACCCTAGTATCAAGCCCAAGCCCATAATGTTTCCTCATGCAAATCAAACACCACTGAATCTCTTTTGAACTCATGCTTTAGCTTTGGGCCATGTTGATCTTCTGTGGTTTGCCCTTTTATCTTACAAGATCTTTGGTAACAACCGGTAATTTGAAGAGGTTTATCTTAGGTTATTAGATAATAACATGAAGGATATTTGGTTATGTGGCAACTCAAATCAAGTGGAATCAGTTGTGAAATGTAGTTAATTCAATCGATCCTTTTTTTTTTAATTACTAATCAGAAAATTTTCTATTTTGATGCTGGACCCTATGAGATGACTGTAATTCTCTTGCTGGTTTGTTTTATAGCTTGTTGCATCGGCTGATTGTGCTGGAGCTTTAGACGTCACTGATGATTTGAAGCATTTTCTGGTATATGAATACTGTACTGCATTACACTTAATAACATCCTTCAGGGTTGTAAAAATCGGCCTGATCGGCTGAGAAATCGGGATCGAGATCGGGGGTATGAGGATTCGGTCAACAGGTCAAGACTCGTGTCAACTTTGGTCAAACTCGTCCGACTCGGTCAAAAATCGGCCGAATCGGGTCAAAACTCGGGTCAACACTTTTTTTTTTTCTTTTTTTTTTTATAATAAACTTTTAATAAAATCCTAAATTGGTTTAAGTTTATTTTTCTAAACAATTAAGTTTGAACTTTGAAGTATTATGTTAATTTTTATAAAAAATTAT
>JAOEHQ010047686.1:0-21632 GCA_025447715.1 Asclepias incarnata | reverse complement strand
GTTTAAGTATCTTTTCAGGTTGCTCTAAAGGATGATATATTGGACTTAGAGACTGGAGACTTAGCTGGACTTAAGGACTTGATGCTGCATTGTAGTTGTTAGACTCGGGCACGATGCCTCGGCTTTTATCCCGTTATTGGGATCCATTGTTGTATTGTATTTAACTTATTGTATGACTAATTGTGCTCAATATACGTGTTCATATAGTTCCTCTTTATAATGCCATTGCGCATTTTTCTTAATGTTGCATCTCGCGTTTCCGCCTCCGGCTGGGTGTTACATTTAGTCTCTTGTAGATATAGATATTGATCGAAGAGGTTTGCTAGTTCGATATTTGTAGAAGCGTGACAAAGATATAATACCGAGAAATGAAATATATCTTTTCACATATTTCTTCTTAAATTATTTTTTTTTTAATCTCCAATCATATATACTATAAAGTCTAAAAATACATCTCAATAAAAACTTTACTCACTTAATCGTCCTTCAGACTATATTTTTGGTTAAGTTAAATTGAAATTTTCTTAAATTATCAAGTAAATATATTTATCTAAATTAATATTACTTTTCTTTCTACTTTGTTGTGTACTTTGAATTATAAATCTTATTAATTATATTTAACAAATATTAACTTCATGTAAGAACATATATACGTGTGGCTCAATAGTTTTGTTGTGTTAATCGGGTTCATGTATGGTATATGACTAGACGTATGGTCGTGCGATGCGACAGTTATGGTGGTAGCGGCAGCGATATGGTGGTGACGGCGACGGGTGGTGGTGGCGGCGGCGGTGATGGTAGTATCGGTGGTGGTGGCGGCGGCGGTGGTAGTGTGGTTATTAATGTAAGGTAATTGATGTAAAAGAGGGTAGTGTAGTCATTTTAAGAGTTGAGTGATCTATGTTGTAAATTATTTTATTAAAGATATTATAGGTATATATTTTTTTTTTTGAAAGGTAGTGAATTACTAGCAAATATCGGGAGGTCTAGCATACGTTGTCTTAACCGAGTCCGCGCTAGAGAGCCCTTCGCAGAATAGATCCCCAAATTAAATCCCTTCGATGAGAAACCCCTATCACCCAGAGATCTGGAGGGGAAAACTCACCCAGGCCCACCATAAGTGGAAATTAAATACCTGTGGCCACCCCCAAATATGCCTAGGGTAGGACTCGAACTTGAGACCTCTTGTGAGGAAACAAGTCTCCTTGCCACTAGACCATTTGGTGATGGTTATAATAGGTATATTAAACAGGGATGTTTACATTAATGAACAAAAGAGAGTGATAATTTGGATAGATGAATTGCTTTTTTGATAAAAGGGAGTGCCGGAGTGGGGGCGATCCTTATATAATAGTATAAATATAGATGATTTATGGCTTCTCCATCAGTCACAATCCTCTCCGCAGTTAATGTTTCGGGACCATTTTCATCTTTAATTGTACAAACAACTACCAAACACTAACTATGATATCATTTTTATCATATATCCAGACTAAAATGTGTGTCAAATTAAAAGTAAGTGTGGATAAAAATGGTATAACAAATTAAATATGAAAGTTCACGTTTAAAGTTGTGGACTTTTAAAGCTACACACTTTTAAGTGTGAATAAATTTCTACAGAATTTTAAATGTTATAGTTTACAATAATTATTTATATACACTTATAAATGTAAAGTTTTAATTATTATATATTATATACTATATTAAAAGAAATCAATGTGAATAGTAAAAAAACCGGAATAACATATATATCTACTAAACCAAAAAATTAACAAAGAGTGGGTTGGATGTGGTGGTTTGCATGCCACTTTTGGTTTACAAGGTCCCCAGTTCGAAACCATTCCCAACCCTTTTTTTTCTTCCTTTTTTTTTTTTGGGCACTCTCTTTGTTTTTTTATTTCCAAAATAACCTATTGTCCCCCCTTTTTTGTTTACAGCCCTCCTGGTTCTTTCTTTTTTTTCTTTCTTAACCCCTCAAGTTTTAAAGTTTTTAAAAATAACATATATTTTATAAAAATTTTTTTTTTTACCATTTTGTTTTTTAAACATTTTTGTTTTTCTTATAATTTTTATTTTTTTTTGGTGTTTTGCATTTTACCATTTTTTTCCCTCTTCTTATAATTTTGTTTTTTGTACCATATTTTTTTAAATAATTTGGTTTTTTATAAAATATATTTTGTAGGTTTTTTGGTACCTTTTATAACTTTTGTATTTGTTTTTTTTGTAACATTTTATTTTTTTAACATATAATTTGTAACTTTTTAGTATTTTGATAACTTTTGTATTTGGCTTTTTTTAACATATATTTTGTAATTTTTTGTTTTTTTATAACGTTTGTAACATTTTCGTTTCTTTAATATTTTTGGTTTGCATATCTTATATCTTTTCGAATCTTTTTATACTTTTTTTTTTTTGTGGTATTGCCTTAAAAACAAAAATGGCTACCTGAGGCAAAAAGGAAACAGTTACCCGCGGCACCGCGTGGATGGATTTTATATATTCCTTTTGTATTTTTTTTGGTTAACATTTGGTTTTTTTATAACTTTTTTTACATTTGGTTTTTGTATTTTTGGTTTGACCCGAACGTGTGAGATTTTTTAAAGATAGTATATAAAAAGGTGATAACACCTTTAATATTCTCAATATGTACTAAACTACCATTTCATATGCCGTTAAACACACATTGTTACCATGAACCTACTTTTACACGCAAAAAACATTCAGCTAAATACCACAAAACGCTTCAAACACCGACGCCGTCCAACAGGCGGCATGTGAACTTTCTAGTTATATACAATTGTCCAACCTCTTAGGAATAGTAACCTTTGTCCTTTTTCAACTTTTAACCCCCAACTTTTCGAATTCTTATTTTTGCCCATTAAAACTTTATCCCTTTTTTTCCGCTTTGAACAACGTTTTAAAACGATTAAATAGGAACCACGGACACCCAAAGACGCTCAAAAAATCATATTTCAAAACAAACACGTGTCAACCAGTCAAACACGCGTTGACCAAGCCAAAGGTAAAAAACGCCCTTCAATACCAACCACAAAAATCGACTCGTTTTGACTCAAAATTGATTAGGGTCAATAGTATAATGCTTAGGGAACATCAAGGAACGAAATGGACTCGAAAACGATGCGATTTGGAATTCGAAAAACCAAAAACGCGCACCCCATGTTCAAAGACGCGCGATCTTAGATACACCAACACGGTTTTGGATTTTTAACATGCAAAACGACTCGGTGTTGGTTCCAACTTGATATAGATCATTAGCATAATGTTTAGGAAACTTGATAAACCCGATTATACAAGAAAACGACACGATTTGGACCATGAAAAGTCAAACACGTGCTTGGCCACTCCAAAGACGCTCGCAACTGAGTAAACCAATTCGGTTTTGAACAACAACGCCTCAAAACGATTCGTTAAATGGCTAGAAATCGACCCAAGTGATAGATAAACATGTTCCCTAGAGATTTGATACAAAAAACGACCCGAAACATTCGATTTTGAAGCTTTAATAACAGGTTTTTCTTCAAAAAGGGGTTTGAAACACTTTGAAACCATTTTTGAGCTAAATCACGACATTTCTTAGTAAATATGAGTGATTAACGACATGAAACACTTACCAATCAAAACCCGAACGATTTTGATCAAGAAAGTAGAGAGAAATCATCGAGAAAGAAACTAGAGAGAGAGAGTGAAAGGGAAAGTGAGTGAAAAAGTGGTGGAAATGGTGGTTTTGTTCCCACCATTCACTCTCGCGATAGATGTCAGTTTCTCCCGGAAAATGATTTGATTAATGATAAGTTACGACTCGAGACTCCTAAAAACATTTAAATAGTTCCAACGAATAAAACTTTCAATTACCTTCGAAACGAATATAAATATGACCAATCTTGGCGATTTAAAACTAATTAAAAATTTTAATTTAATTATTTCATATTTTTAACTTGGCATTTCCTTAGCAACTAGTAACCTCTCTAGATCTTGAATCCTTACAACCATCATCTAACGTTTCCATTTCAAAAACTCGAATACTTAATAATTCATGATAAACTCGTTCTCAAATTCCAAAAATAACACTCGCAGAAAACTCCCTTCTGATTCACTTACATGGCGAACTTAAACCACGGAACAATCGACTACATTTATTCATATATATTTATTTAAATTACAAAATCTCCAACCAAACGACAATGAATAAATTCATGACTAAACCAGACGCTCCAGTGACGGTTGTTACATATACTACCCCTTTTATATTAATAATCACATCACCATCGTCGCCACCGTCGCTGCCGCTGCAGCCACCACCGCCGTTACCACATGACCGCCGCTACCATCATTGCTGCCGCATCGCGCGAGTATGTGTCTAGTATATATATAATTTGACATGGACTAGGATTCATTTAATTAATAATTAACATTTAAATTATCAAGTTAATATTTAATAATTAATAATTCATATTTATTGCTTAATAAATAATTCTAATTAACACAACTAGTTAATAACGTTCAATATCATTTCACTCACAATTTCGTGATTATAAATATGTAGATACAATATGTATTTATAACCGGATATCTAAGTGCTTATTGTGTGCGACCACATAAGCTCACGTATATTCCGGACATATATTTATTTGTGATGTGAAATGGACATATCCCAACAGGTTTATATACGGAGGTAGATCTCCGTATGTAGTATATCATCAGCTAACCATCCAAATGTCGTATGAAGGAATCAAAACACTTTTATATATTTATTGTCGGATTGCTATATGATGAATTCGTTTGTTTGCTAGCTCTCTCTTTTTCATGGTCAAATATGCTTTCAATCATTATATTACTTGTCAAAACAAATTGTGTATATAGAGCCTATAAATACGTACACTTATATATTGAACGCATCTTAAGTAACTGGATATTTGCGCCAATCATTAGGATACAAAAAATCAACTATTGTACAATTAAAACAGCAGATTTGCTCTTTGCCAAGTGATGATGTTACTCAGCAGGTTGACAGTTACAGTGGTCCCTTCATCAGACAAATCACGAAGGTTGTACGCTGTGGATCGTTCAATGGAGCAATACAACCCTTCAACGCATTGCAAAGGTAAGTTTAGTTAATACTTTTATCATTTTGAAACCACGTTCCTGTGGCTTACTCTTCATGATAAGGGAGTGTCGGCCTCTCTCCCATCCATGGGGGGCTTAGGCATAAGGCAAACTATGAACTTTCTGATCGGGTGGTTAAGACGTTAGTTACGAGTGTGTTTTGCTTTTAGGTCGATAGGTCGAATTCGTTGCTCCTGGTCTAGGGGCCCTTTTTTCTTTGGCTCGTCCTAGGCTCAAAATTCCTTAGGGCCGGCCCTGCTCCCATCTCTCATCTCTTACACTCTTTCTCCTAATTTTACATCAATCTCTTCTAATATCTCATTACAAGGAATGTCCATCTCTCCCCATCTGAGAGAGAGAGAGTGTGAGATGACTTTTGGTCTCTCCCTCTCTCGTCTTGCCACGTCTCTCAAGGTAGGGGTGGTGTGTGGTGCGGTATTGCACAGATCTCTCTCTCCCTCTCGCAGCACTCCCTCCTATCAAATTAAAAAACAGTAGTCATTATAGATTATGCATATCTCGGGGTTAGATGATAAACAAAAGAGATTTCATCTCTCGTGAGTAATTAATAATCAAGCATAATAAAATATTTCTGATCAATATAAAATCAAAAAGCCATGGAAATAGATAAAAAAAAACAAAACCATTGGAATCGTGCCGTTAAGGGAATCTAGTTGGCCAGTTGCCGGCAGGAAAGAAGCTGTTTGTGATTTTATTGTCATCGGTTAGTTAGTGTGATTGTTTTGCTTGAGACATAGACTTCCCGGATTAAGTATAACTACAAGTTAAAAAGAATGCAGAATGCATACTCCAATTTTTAATTTTTTTTAAAAGTTAACTATTATTCACACTTTACTCCCAAATTGGCGGGTGGAACAACCACTTATAAATATTACATAATATCAAATTTACACCAATTCTTCCAAGAGGTCGAATTGTTTTTCACCCTGCTGCTATACCAAAGAAAACCCATAGATTTAACACCTTGAACGATCAAGTCTTTGGTCACCGAGATGTTAGAGAACCGTTTATCATTTCTTGCTTTCCAAATAGACCAACACGTCACCATCACAATACCTTTGAATGCGTCTTTCTTTTTGCCATCCAAACCCACAAAATTATGAATGACGGCTAAGCATTCCTGTCGAAAACAAAAAACTAGATTCAATAAATTGAAAATATTACGTTTGTAAATTCTTTTAATCTAAAGACGCAACTCTTTTTGAAATGGTGCAAGTATTCATTAATACCTATTGGTCAAAGGGTACCACCTTTTAAAAACAAAAAGTACAACAGGTGTAACCTTTCACACTATATATCTATAATCCATAATCTATAATAAGGCATATATCCCCCTCCACTTTTTTTTTTTCAAGAGCAACTAGTTGAAATGTCTTAATTGTCATTCAATAGTATTAACTAATTAAAACATCTCTACTTGATATACCTATAATATTCTTATTAATTTATTAGTAATACTTTTTTTATTCGTTTCATTTTTTTTTATACATTTACCTTATTTATTTATCAATTTAATTTATCATAACTTATATTTTATAATTTTAATTATGAAAAATAATAATAAATTGTTTTGATTCATAGTAACATTATCTTCTATATTTTGCGCGGGTACTATTCTATCAATTTTTTACACTATTGTTTGGTTTGAAATTAACGTCGTCACGACACCTCGCACGCTATGTATTCTCGTCTCCGCATCACGCGGGTATCAATCTAGTATATATATATGTGCATATATATATATATATATATATATATATATAGAGAGAGAGAGAGAGAGAGAGAGAGAGTTATTGGTGGTGTTTAAAAAATAGTTTATTTACTTTTGATAAGAATTTAGTTTATTGTATGTTAATTAAGTTGTCAAATAAGTAATTATTAGATTAAATAATTTTCGTATATATAAAAGTCTTAAAAAAATTCAAAAAGGAAGACACGTGCATCTCTTTTATAAGATAGTATACATTATTCGTGGTGTTAAAAAAAATATTTTTTTATTTTTGTTAAGACATTAGTTTGTTGTAGGTTAATTAATTTTCCAAATAAATAATAGTTAGATTAAATAATTTCAATATATAAATAGTTCTTAAAAAAATTCAAAAACTTAGATACATGTCATCTCTTTTATAAGATACTATAGATCAAACTCTTTTTTCAAAAAATAACATATTTAAAATGTTTTCAAAACTGATAAAATACGTGGTAGAAAAGTTGTGTCGGAAAAAAAATCACTGAGATTGAAATTTTAAAAATAGCTAGCATACTACCCCTACAATTTAGTGGAATTAAATACTTTTTGGGCACTGTTTGGTACGTGACAGCCTCGCAAAGGGGTCTAATAGTAATAAAAATAACGTGATACATGTAGAAATGAAACAATATTTCGATAAATTACAAAATTATATTAATAAATGAACTCGTTAACAAAAACTTAAGTTATGAATAATTTATATTGTATTTTATGTATATTATAACTATTATAAAATTCATTATTAAAAACTATCAAATATAATTTACAAAAAATTATGTTGTCATTAAATTAGATAATTATATAAAAAAGAAAGGTTGACTAAATATTTGTAAAATATATAATAAAAAGTGGTAAATCTAGTTTCAACTTTCCATTAAAAGAATTGGTAAACACCATTTCATTTAAATCAAAAATCATGGATTCAAATCTTATTATCCCAAAAAAAATTTAAAAGTTTTTTTTTTTTTAACATCATACGTATCAAGGAGTATAATAGTTATTTTAACCTTCTTAGGTCTCTCCCTATCATGTCGTCATCCTTCCTTCATCTTCACTGCCACATCAATTTTCTCTCTAGAAGAACACCTCCCTCACTATCATATCCTCATCCTCACCTCATCCTCAATTAAAAAAAATATAAAACCATACACACATACGCTCATTCAATGCCTTCGTGAAAACGCCGAAGTGTGTCACGCCGAGCACCATGCCGGCTTGGTGGCTATCATGCCGAGCTGAATGAGGTGAGGACGACCTCACGTTGACTCCATAGGGAGCGACCATATTGTTGTAAAAAATGGGAAGGGTAAATGATTTATGTAATATTATTGAAATACATGATTTTTGGAAAAATGAGTCGTTTATTTTGAAGAGTAAATTGTACAATTCCATTTTTATTTTTATTTTTACCATTTTACGTTTATTAATTATTGACTCGTTAAATACTAACATTAATGCCGCTCATTATTTATAACCATTGATCAAATCATCTAATACCTCATTTAAAGGGTTCTCAAAAGAACCAAGTAAAAGCTAAAATCCAAAACCAAAAAAACATGGTGAAACAAAGGTATTTTAGGTTGGGTGTCTAATAAAAAAAAACCATACACAGCTAACCCACACACCTAAACGGATTCGGAGTAAATGGTTCCTAAAATGTTGTTTGCTTAACAACAAACCGAATGTTTTATACCTTTTTTCGATTACAGGTGAAACATGCAGTACTATAGCTAGGCAATATATATAGTTTCGGAAGTACATATTCGGTTGGAATTTTATTTATATATACACCAATCTGTTAGACATTTTTATTTTATTTTATTTCATATGTTGAAATAAATTTTTATACAAACATAAATAATTAAGTAAATAGATATTTAGAAAGGAAATTGGAAAGTGTGTTGTGTTTAATATTTAAATAATGTGAGTGACATTATGTGTGTTTTTAAGGAGAACCATTGATGAAATAGTATTCTTTAATAACGAGTTACACCCTCAGTTGGCTAGGAGGTGTTACAGAATGACCTTTTCTTTTATGTTGTTTGTTCTTTTCTTTCTGTTTTTCTAGTTAGCTTTTGTTGTTTTCATTTCTTGCTTATTTAGCTATTGTAGCATCTTTCCCTGTATTTTTTTATTTTAATTCGAATGTATGTTTCTTTAAATATTTTATTTATTTGAAAGGTGTTCTTACACAATCAACATATATTCATCGTATTTACTCCTGTCTAATTTGGATCTATGTCTTTATTTCTGTGATTCATTTTTGTTTTTTCCTTTCAACCAGCTTCTTCTGGCGACGGTGTAACAAATAAAACTGTTTTGGTACGCTTATTTACATTAAGTTATCTCCATGTTCTCATCCATTTACTTCAAATAAAAATTCGACATAATTTGCAAACGTTATATAGGGCCTTGATGTGACAAAAGATCGAATCCGGAAACTGTTCAACAACGTAGAATATTCTGTTTCAGCATATGACACAGCATGGGTGGCTATGGTTCCTTCTCCGAATACACCCAGATCCCCATGTTTCCCCGATTGCTTGAAATGGCTGATGGACAACCAGCATAAGGATGGCTCATGGGGTCTGTGTTACGATTACCCGTTACTTAAAGATAGTTTGTCCTCAACTTTAGCTGGCATTGTTGCACTGAAACGATGGAATGTTGGGGAATACCAAATTAACAAAGGTATGTTAGGGTCGTAAAAAAAACATTGCAATTAAAACTAAATAAAAGAAAATTAAAACTTGAAATCCAAAGAAAAATATGTATAGATATAAAATCAAACAATAACATACATAACAATAAATAATTAATCTATAAAAGGTGTGTAAGTTAGTTTTTTTATGTTGGCTAAATTATACTTTGGATGAGTATTACAATTTGTAATGAGCTTAGTTGATTACATATATTATTTTTTTATATACATAATAACATTAGAAAAAATAAAAATCGGCCCCCTAAAAAATCGGGCCTCAGCCGGTCGACCACTTTGTCCCACTATCAAAGCCGGCCATGAGGTATGTACTTCTGATTTTTTGTTTGTTTTGTGTATATTGTGTGAGAATATTCTCTATATAATGTACGAGTCAACTCTTTTTGCAGGCTTATATTTTATTGAATCAAATTGGGTTTCAGCTACTGACATGAATCAAACATCTCCTTTTGGTTTTGAAATTATATTTCCTCATATGCTTCAGTGTGCCAAAGACTTGAACATAAAGCTTCCTTTCAAAGAAATAGATTTGCGTCTCATGCTAAACAGGAGAGAATTGGAGTTGAGAAGGTATGATTTTTTGTTGTTGTTGAGTTATGAGAACGATGCTAAAATAAAAAATAAAGTCATCTAATTAAAGAACGATGCTAAAATAAAAAATAAAGTCATCTAATTAAAGAACGACTTTTTTAAAATACAATAAAGAAAAACAAAAACAAATTAAAAAGAAAAATAGTAGAATAAAACACAAATTAAAAAGAAAAACCGCCACCCACCAATAAGAAAGGAGGGAGTGATGCAAGATGGGAGTGTGGTACCACATGGTACCATTTTGTACACCACCCCTCACCTTGCAAGATGGAGCAAGATGGGGAAAGTGGGATGAAAAGTGAGACCACCATCACGAATTTGATCTTGCAAGATGGGGATGAAAAGTCAAAAAGCATTTTGATTTTTATTTTTTTTATTACCATTATCAAATTAAAAAAAAGAAAAAAAGAGGTGTGAGATGAGAGATGGGGAAAGATGACCATTTCATGTAAAATGAGATGAGGAAAGATGGATGATGTGGAAGAGAGAAAAATGTGAAAGATGAGAGATGGGATATACCCATTCCCTCCACCCTAAGTCAAGTGGCAAGATTACAAGGCAATTACATCAAAACGAAATTACACTAATCGTCCCAAGTAATCAATCCATGATTGGTTCTATTCCTATACCACAAATATCCAATAAACTTGATGTCTTGAAAGATCTCATCAACATTAATCTTGCCATCAACAAACTTTTTTTCGTTCCAAGCCTTCCACAGACACCAACATGAGACGAAGATGATACCTTTCATAACCGCTTTCGACCTTCTTCCCAAGCCGGCATACTTATGCACCTCGTATATCAATGTATCATCATCCATGTTTGAAAATAAATATTTTATAATTGAATCATTTGTAATGACAGATATGAATACATTCCAGATTTGATGCAATCCATAGTGTTTCATCATCCTAAATATATAATCATGCCTCTACATTTGCACTTCAATCATTTGTACCAAAAAAAGAAAAAAACAGTTACGAGTATATTTTCTAAATTGATGCATTACCATTCTTTGTATCATTTTCCATCTTTTTTAATAAACTATTTAATGATAATTTAACAAATATCAAGCTTCATAGAGTTTAAAAAACTAAAACTGATATTATGATTTGATTTTTTACAAAGATGAATATATATATATCTAGAAAAATGAGAGTAAATATATAGGTTATTGAAAATGGATCAATATTTCTTGGAATGGAGGACAATGTCTTTTTTGCTCTTTTTGCATAATTTAGATGAGTGGTTAAAAATTATTCTTATAATTGGGGGTAAATGCTTGGGAACCTTCCGGTTTTATGTATCGTCTTAGTCGCATACCGTATAAAACTCATGTCTAGTAAGTCACCATCCTCACATATGGATTACAAAATATAGTTTCTCTACTTGTCTTTAACAAGTTTCAAATTTGTGACTGACAACCTTCATCTTTAAGCCCATGTGGTCACATGATGACGGTACCACTCCATCTATCGATGAATTGGTAAATTATTCTTATAATTTGTTAAAGTTAGAATATTTGTATGTAAATACAACCCTATATTAAAAAATTTTATGAAAAAAAAAACTTTTTGCCTTTCCATAAAATAAATTTTGATAATATGACAAAAAAAAAATTAGATTAAAAAAATGATACATAAGTTTTATTTATTTTCTTTTTCAAACGGTAAATTTGGGTTCAGCGTCATTGTATCTTTCATATACCCAACTTCAATTACAGAGGAAATTTATTTTGGGAAAGTCACTGTCTCCATTCCTGTGAGCATTTTTACTCACCCTAAGATTTGAATGCAATACCTTAAGGTCTAAGTTCTCTCAAGTACCAATCTATCTATTAATGATTGGCACCTTTATTATTGACTTTTATTTAAGCCAAACATTTAATATTATTATTAACTTTTATAATAGCATTATAAGTTTAAGGAGAATTTCTTATATCACCAAATCTAAGAAATCTGCATTATAAGTTTAAGAAGCATTATAAGTTTAGAAACCAGTGTAATTTTTATAAGCACAAAAGAAGGGGCTATGATAACTCTTTTGAAATCTGCAAGATAAATAGTCCGGTACTCACAAAAAAAACTTATACGTCTCTGTTAATAAATCGAATAGTAAGTACCTATATGTTGTACCACATTAGTCTATGTCTATCACTAGTATCTTAAGAAATGTGATTAAGTTTTACGCGTTTAAACCCACTTTTACACGTTTTGACTTTCTGACCCAAATTTGTGAGTTTGACTTTTTGTAGGTTTGACCATACCACATTTTGTGAGTTTTACCATACCACGTTTTGAGAGTTAACCATACCATGTTTTGCGAGTTCGACCATACCACATTTTGTGAGTTTAACCATACCACGTTTTGCGAGTTCGACCATACCACATTTTTCGAGTTTGACCCAGATAAGCTCACAAGCCTTATCTTCAACGAAAACCTGGATTTTCAATCACGTTTTGCGTGTTTTTGAGTTGTAATAAAAAAATAAGTGTTTTTGTTGATTTTCTTGCTTAAAAACCGATTTATTCACTAGTTTTCTGGATTAAAGTAAAGTGATAATAATATAACTTTTTAACTTAAATAAAAGCGATATTTAACCCAATATACTTACGATTTTTCGGTGGATCGAGTAATACAACCGATCGGGGTGCGAGTTTAACGAAAACAAGCTTAGATATTGGATTTGAATATAATGCAGATATGTTGTGGTTCCTCTTTCTTGTACATACACTTCTTTTTAGTGAGTGCAATTTGATAAATTTAATGCATAAATGTCCATACTTACATATCTATATTTGTTATAATGACATAGGTGTTATTCAGAGGATATGGAAGCCTACTTGGCTTATATTTCAGAAGGGCTTGGTAATCTGTATGATCACAACATGGTGATGAAATATCAGAAGAAGAATGGTTCTATTTTAAACTCTCCTTCAGCAACATCAGCTGTGCTCATTCGTCATCAAAATATTCGTTGTATGAATTATCTAAGTGAACTATTGGAAAAGTTTGGTAATGCAGGTAATTCTTCGTTCAATAATTAACTGTATCTTATGTACATATGCATTTTTTAGCACAATTTTTTAACGTGTTTAAATGGTAATGTGTGGTGAAACACAGTCCCAACATTCTACCCTCTGGGTTTATATGTACGACTTTGTATGGTTGACGCACTTAAAAGATTGGGAATCACCCGGCACTTCCAGACGGAAATCCAAAATGTTTTAGATGAAACATACAGGTAAACTTTATTGTTGTTTAATCAAACAAGTTCCTCTATATTAACTTCCAAAGTCGAAGGCATTCTCTCCAGAGGCGGAGCCAGGATTTTGGTTCAGGGTATGCCGAAAAATTTATTATATATAAACAAGTGACAAAAAGTATTTTGGGTGTTCAAAATTTACCTATACAAGAAAATAAGGCTAAAATACATTAAAGTTTATTCTTTTAGGACGGCCAACCCTACCCTCCACATGGCTCCACCCCTGATTCTCTCCATAACTCATTTTGCTCGAGCAGTTTATAATTCTTTTGCATTGATTAGTTACATGATCAATTACAATGGTTTGAAACATGACATTAGCAACAATTTCAGATGTTGGGTGCAGAATGATGAGCAAATATTCATGGATGTTGCCAGTTGTGCTTTAGCCTTTCGGGTATTAAGGACAAACGGGTATGAAGTATCATCAGGTATATTTTTTAAATAGAGAAACATCTAGCAAGTCGTTTGCCCACCTTTATATCGTTTTTGTTTATTTACTTTGTTTTTGGTCTAGATCCTTTGGCTGAAATTACCAAAACGGGGGCTTCAATGAATTCACATAACGAGACTTTCAAAGGAGTTTATGCAGCTCTTGAAGTGTATAGGGCAACACATGTTATACATGAAGATGTATTAGCTTTCGAAGATAAAAGATTGAGGTCGAAAAATTTTCTTGAAAAATTAATATCCACTACCACAGTCCCATCAAACAGGCACTCTGAATTTATTCACGAAGAGGTGTTGTAAACTTTATTTTGTCTTGTATTTATCTCCCTTCGATCAAGCATAATATGTATACTATGATGTGATCCGTTAAGATATCTGAACTCTGTTAAATTTCAGGTGGACAACGCTCTCAAGTTCCCCTTAAATGGTTGTTTAGAACGCATATCCACTAGAAGAAATATAGAGCATTACAATGTAGATAATACAAGAATATGGAAAACTGCATATCGGTGAGGTTTTTAGTGCAAGCATAAAAAGACACACTTGTTCGATTTTGGATTCTACTAATGCATAATTCTAAGTAATGTACTCTGGTGTCAGTTCATCAAACATTGCGAATGAAGGTTACCTACGGTTGGCAGTGGAAGATTTTAACACAACCCAATCTATTTATCGTGCAGAAGTGCAAGGTCTTGAAAGGTTTGTATGAGTTGTTAGTTCATTTTTATCAAGTATAAAACAACAGCAAAACGAAATTGAACTCTTTGCAACTTTCATTTTAAAAGGTGGATGGAAGAGAATAAATTGAACGACCTCAAGTTTGCTAGGCAGAATTCTGCCTATTGTTACTTCTCAGTAGCCGCAACTCTTTCCTCTCCTGAGCTAGCGGATGCACGTATATCATGGGCCAAAAATAGCATCCTCGTTACGATAGTTGACGACTTCTTTGATGTTGGAGGCTCCATGGATGAGTTTGAAAATCTGATTCAGTGTGTCGAAAGGTATAACATCCTTATACTCCGTATCTATACTACTATATAAAGCATCAACCCGTACTTTTTCTCAAAAAAAGCAATTGATCTACCAAAATTACCCTTCTTCTTTATTCATTAATTTAAACATCTCTACTTAATATACTTATAATACTATTAATGAAATAATTTACAACATAGATCCCTCAACTTCTAAAATAACTACACTATCCCCTTTTACATCAATTACTTTTAATTACATTAATAACCACACCACCACCATTGACGCCGCTGCCGCCACCACCACACCGCCGTTGCTACCACCATCGCCGCCGCATCTCGCGGGCATGCGTCTAGTTATATTAATCCATTTGTTATAATTAATCTATTAAATGAGTTGTTATTTTTAAATGCAGATGGGATGTAAATCTTGACACTGATTGTATTTCAAATGAAGTTAGGATTATATTTTTGGCAATAAAGGATATAATATGTTGGACTGGAGACGCAGCTTTTGAAAGGCAAGGACGAGATGTAAAAAGTCATGTTATTGAAATCGTATGTTATATCCTTCCAATAATCTAATACTTTTTTACTTTATGCGAATAATATTACTTAAGGTTCAGTTTAAGTACGTGTAACTTTGAACTAGTTACGACACCACACTTACAATCATGATGACCATCATGTTTATGAACAATGAGGGTAACATTATAGATTTATGAGGTTAAATTCCTCTATGTATGAAACTCATACTTTTGCATAGAGCCGGCAATATTGACCCAATTGCCAAATATTGGGCCATTTTGGGTCTTCTTTCTGATTTTTTGGATCGTATTGGGTTGTTCGTAATTATTATGCAGGTCATTTTGGACTAAATAGAAAACAGTTTCTGTCTTCAACGGGTCAGAATGGGCGGTAGATGGAGATACAATGAGTGGGCATGAGTCTACCCGTTTTTGTTTGTCAATTTTAATCGCCAATACATTTTGTTACGTGGCCTACTTTGTCCCAAAACCCAATCTAACCCGGGCCCGTTTTGCCCCGAACCCATTTGATGCATTTCTCAAAACTGCCCGTTTTGACCCGGACCCATTTTGACCCGATATCCAACCCGAACCGACCCGTTTATTTTGCCACCTCTACTTTTGCATAAATATGTTTGGTGAAATTATTTATTTGGATAGTGGTTGAGTATGCTGAAGAATATGTGGAAAGAAGCTTTCTGGGTGACTGATGCTTGTGTGCCAACGATAAAGGAGTATATGGAAAATGGTTACGTAACAATTGGAATTGGCCCAACTTTACTTCCAGCTCTCTACTTCGTGGGACCTTCATTATCGAAAGAGATTGTTCAAAGCTCGGAGTATGAAAACCTATTTGAGCTTGTGAGCACTCAAGGTCGTCTTTTGAATGACATTCAAACCTTTAAGGTAGATTTTTTTTTTATTTGAAAAAAAATAAAAATAGAAGACGACCCTCTAAGATGTTAAACGTAATTTTACTAATGACCCGTGTTAATGCAGAGAGAACTTAATGTCGGAAAGTTAAATGCTGTGCCATTGCACATGATACACGGAAAGACAGGGATCTCCGAGGAAGAGGTCGTCAATGATATTAAGATGTTGATTGAGAAGAAAAGGAGAGAATTGATGAAATTAGTTATGGAAGGAGAGGGAAGCATTGTTCCAAGAGCTTGTAAAGATGCATTTTGGGGCATGTCAAATGTGTTGAATCTTTTCTATGCAACAGATGATGGGTTTAGTGGAAGTGCGATCCTTGATATTGTGAAGGACGTCATTTATAAACCAGTATCCTACTAGTCGATGATATGAAATTTGTTAAATTATCCATTGAAAAGAAAAACTTGCATTTCGATTTGTTGATTTACATATTGTTAAATTTTAATCAACAAATTTCGGACCAACACATTCCGTCATTTTTGTGCTAAAGTAATTTTCATAGTCCCATTTTTACTATTTTATACTTGGGGTAAGAATGCACGCTTGCTTTTATATTTAGACAAAAGTATTGAAAATGCGTTGTATGCCTGGGTCGTTTTATCATTCCATTAAATCATCTATTGTATAAATTTTACAGACCCGCAATCCGGAAGATAAAAACCAAAATATGCGAAAGGTAACAACAATAAGTTATAAGAGTTCATAACTACTTTTATCCAATTGCCAAATATTTTAGGGCTTATTATTTGGTAGGGTATCATACTTTCTCGTTTTTACTTTATCATGACCCATCGTTTTTTTCCACCTAATGAAGGGATCAACGTGACAAACACCGTTTATTATGGGATCTAAAAATACCATCGGTGGTTTTTGCCTACGTGTGAGCGGTATTAGCCATGTTGGATGGCCACATGGAATGCCACGTATTTCTTCCTTCCTTTATAAGTTCTATGCCCACTGAAGTATATTTCAAAAAGGTTAAAGGAGAAAAGAACCTTGAATTTTTTTTCATATATACACAGATATATGAATATATACACAGATATAAATACAAATCATTACACCACGTTCTACATAACTCACACAACTTTCTCTCTCTAATTTTTTTTCATTCACCTGCATCTCTCTAAAATATATGATTTATATTGTTTCTTCACCAAATATATGGTTTTTTTTTCTAAATCAATTCTTTTCTTTTATGCATTGGATTCTCCTGGTTTTTGTCTAAATCGAGTGGTCACGATGGTGGGGAGGTATCTGGTTGGTGTGCAGGGTGCTGGTGGTTTGATTGACGTGCTAGAAAAAGGGGTGGCTTCTTGGTGGTTGCCGATTTTGGGTGGCTTGGAAAAGATTTCGGGTCACAGTCGGCAGCAGGAGCTGTGGTGGAAGGATCACCCTCGCCGGATCTTGATGGTGGTGGGGATGAGATGGACGAATCTTTATGGTTAACGGTGAGGGGTGATCGTAACACAATCGATTTGGGTATTAGGGTTCATCATCATCATCATCTCTTTCTTACAATCTGGAATTATAGTTATAAATACTTCATAATAATCATGATATGATGCAATATTTCTGAAGAAGAAAGCCATTCCAGTAATAACCATCATAATACTTTTCTTCATATTTGTTGTTGTTGATGATGATTTTCCTTTTTGTTGTTGATGATGATTTGCCTTAACAAATAATCCCCAACTGATTTGTTGTTGTTGATGATAATTTGCCTTTTTCTTGAAATGGAGATATACACGGGGATTTTTCTTGAAATGGGGATTTTTGTTGTTGTTGATGATGTTCCCTTAACAAACAATCCGTGACATGAGGAACCATCTAATATGATTTTTTGTTGTTTGATAATATAAACCAAAAATCCAAATAATCATTTTTTTTACACGTGGATGACATATGGCAAGGAACTCCAACGTGGCATCAATACATGGCAAAACAAACACAAAACAACTGCCACCTAAGCATTCTAAAACCGGATGGTGGTTTTAGTACTCATATTAGATACCATTGTCACGTTGATCCCTTCATTAGGTGAAAAAAAACGTTAGGTCATGATAAAGTAAAAATGGGATAGTACGATACCCCAGAAACTAATAAGCCCTTAAAATAATAATAATAAAAATTTTCTTTTGGGCCTATTAGGCCCACATGAGACAACAAACAAGGTTTAATGCCCAATAGGCTCACTCGAGTGAAAGACGAACACATACGAGCCATTTGGTGCATTTATACAAATGATAAACATTTTCGGCCCAATAGGCCCAATGATTAGACGAACATTATAAATGAACCTTTCGAAAGCTAAGACAGACATACATACATCCATATATACATACATACATATACACACACATTCATACTTATCGATGAATCATGTTGTGCATACATACTTGCCCTGTTAGGCCCAAACGTAAAATTGAGAAATATATTGGGCTATTAGGCCCACATGAGACAACAAACAAGGTTTAACGTCCAATAGGGCCACTCGAGTGAAATGTATATACGCAGGTATAACAGGTATGTATGACGTGTATACATGTATATATGTGTGACGTGTATGTATGTATGTATGATACGTATATATGTATGTATGACACATATGTATGTATGTATGTATGTATGTATGTATGTATGTATGTATGTATGTATGTATGTATGACATGTATACAGTTTATTTTATTTAGAAAATTGAAGATATATACATGGCTACATAACAGTATACATAAATACGGATATAATAAATTAAAATTTAATCAAAACTTTTCTATATAAAAAGTGAATATAAACTAAATAAAATATAATAATAGTAACAATAAAGTAAATGAAAAAAAAAACAAATAAAATATAATTTACTTAGAATAATATAATCAACTAAAATATAATCAATAATATAAATAATAAAGATTTCAATATAATAAATATAAGAAAATTCATTAACAAATTTTAATTAATTTAAACTAAATATAATTCAATTATAAACCCTTTTAAATTAAAACACAAAAAAATTATAAATCCCCCCACTTTTAACCCAAAATTTTTAAAAATCCCACCATTTTTACCCAAAAAAATTTTGAACCTATAATATCTCCCAAAAAAAACCCCACCACACATCATATAAAAAAACCCCAACTCTTTATCTTTCTTTTCTCTCAAGACCCACCCAGTCACCCACCCACCGGAAAATCCCAACCTCGCCGGAAAATCAACTGCCGCCGGAAAACGCCACCCACCCGCCGGAAAATCCCCACCGCCGGAGCCCCTTCATCCATCCTTTCGATTTTCTTCTTCCCTCTTTTCTCCCCTCTTTTCTTCTTTCCTTCTTTTATGTGTGTGTACATATATATATATATATATATATATATATGTGTGTGTGTGTATATATATAAACACACATCTCAAACACAAAACACATACACACACACATACACCACATCCGCCACCATTGAAGATGTGTACATGGCTACATAACAATATACATGAATACGGATATAATAAACCAAAATTTAATCAAAACTTTTCTATATAAAAAGTGAATATAAACTAAATAAAATATAATAATAGTAATAATAAAGTAAATGAAAAAAAAAACAAATAAAATATAATTTAATTAGAATAATATAATAAACTAAAATATAATCAATAATATAAATAATAAAGATTTCAATATAATAAATATAAGAAAATTCATTAACAAATTCTCCGACTTATCAACACTGACATTGTTAATAATCGAACAATAATTATTACAATTAATAATTGTCTTAATAGTAAGATTAATAACACTTAATAATAATTCAACATGTGACTACTAAATCAATTATTTCCGTACAATGTCACGATCCCTTTTGTATTACAATAACTAGTCTTAATACCCGTACGATGTACGGATTGACTATATGTATTGTTTGATTATTTTTATAAAAACAATAATAAAATTTGAACCTGCCTCATCACATGCATTTAGTCGTTAGCCTAATAGCGATAGACATGTATCATAAACGTATCCATCAAAATCTCGCATTACTTTTGTTATTGTTATTGGTATCACCTAATCTAAAGTCATGATGGTAAAACATTGTTCGTATCGTTTTACAGTTTTCAACCACGTTTCGTGTTTAAGTAGATGGATAAATAATTAAATAATAAGTAATATTAAATTATAAGTTAAGAATATATGATTTTTATTATTATTATCTACTAATTAATTTAAGAACGTAAATTATAAATTACTATTAAAAATATGATTGGTGATGGAAAACTATATTTATGGTAAAAATGAATAAAATATGTTTTTTAATATAAGAGTTTTAATTATATTAGGTATCTATATCTATATATCAAATTAATTAAAAGTTTAATAATTTATGGTACCTAAAAAATAGGATAAGTATAGATTTAAAAAAACACGTGTCACTTAAATAAAACGTCACGTGTCGATCAAAGGAAGACTCAATCCTGTTTTAGTTTATTGGTAGATTAATAGTAAGAAGTCTTGTTTTAATTAATTTAAACTAAATATAATTCAATTATAAACCCTTTTAAATTAAAACACAAAAAAAATATAAATCCCCCATTTTTAACCCAAAAAATTTGAAAATCCCGCCATTTTTACCCAAAAAATTTGAACTCTAATTGACTACCTATAATATCCACACAAAAAAAAACCCACCACACATTCACCCCTTTATCCTCTTTTCTTTATCCTCTCTTTTCTCCCAACACCCACCCGCCGGAAATTCAACCCTCGCCGGAAATTCAACTGCTGCCGGAAAAAAAACCACCACACAAAATCCCCACCGCCGGAGCCCCTCGTCCCCCTTTCGATTTTCTTCTTCCCTCTTTTCTTCTTTCCCTCTTTTCTCCCCTCTTTTCTTCTTTTCCTCTTTTATGTGTGTGTATATATATATATATAAATACACATCTCAAACACAAAACACATACACACACATACATACACCACATCCGCCGCCACCAAAGCAACTGCCGCCGGCTACCACTAACTCCACCACAGCAGCCGCCGCCGGCGACCACCATCAACACCATCGTCGATGCCGCCGGCCACCACGTCCATCACCACAGCCACGTTAATAGGAAGGTTTTTTTAACCATTGTGTTATTATGTGTATTAGTTTGTATTGTTTTGTTTGTGTATTTTAATAAGTGATTATAATTTGTTAGTGAAATTTTGTTATTGAAAATTTATATGGTAATGTTTTGTTAGTTTGGATAGTTTATGTGTATAATTTTAGTTTGTATTATTTTGTTT
>JAOEHQ010047685.1:0-10662 GCA_025447715.1 Asclepias incarnata | reverse complement strand
GTACTATAATAAATATAGATAGTTATGCTTTAATGAATTTGTGTCATAAAATTATTATTATTATTTACATTATTCGTTATCAGTCAGCCTCGTGCATCGCACGAGTTTAATCTAGTTGGTAGATATACTAATATATATAAGGATAAGTTACAAATTTCGTCCCTGTGTTCAGTCTAAAATTGCAGGTTTCATCCCTAAATTCATGAAATTACATTTTTTTTTTCTCGACTTTGAACCTCCATCCACACTTTTGATCCAAAAACGTTGACTTTTTGACCAAAATTGTTTTCTTTGGACCAAAAGTGTGGACGGAGGTCCAAAATCAGGAATGATAAACGTAATTTCGTAAAGTTAGGGATGAAACCTACAATTTTGGACCGAACACAATAACGAAATTTGTAATTTATCCTTTATATAATTAACTTAGGTGACAAAATATGTATATGTGTGTGTGTATATATATATATATATATATATAATATGTTTACATATATAGGGATTAGTTCAAATAAAACAAACCTTAACGTAGACAAATTCTGATGATGACACGTGTCCCTTACTTATTAATTAAAATTTTGATACATTAAGAGTGTTATAGTAATTTCCTCACAATTATAACTCACCATCCGTTTTTTAAGCAATCACCTCCTCTCAAAAACATCACTTTTAGAAACACATTTTATTCCTTTTGTTAACAAAGCTTAGCTTGAATGTATGCAAATATGCAATCCGTTACTAAACAAATTTACCCGGTTCTTAATCATTCTATTTCTTAACCTACTATCTGTTTCTTAACATAGCCTTTTTATTTTATAAATTAATTATTAAGTGTATGCATTTCTTATAGTAAATATAGTCATTGAGCTTTTCTTTTTTTTCCACCCAGATTCATTATTAAGTATATGCATTTTTATAGCAAATACAATCATTCACCGTGAGTGAGTTTTTTTTTTCTTTCTTCCCACCAAGATTCGTTATTAAGTGTATGCATTTTTTAAGAATTAATTAATATAAACATTGTACAAACATGGTGCATCAAACTTAACCACTACATCAGAAAATCATGGTGCATCAAATTAGTCATGTTTGTACACTAGTTATTTAATGTCACGACATCAAAAAAATTATGGTGCACCAGATTTAAGTTATTGGATTTCTTAAGTTTCATCGTGCACTAGATGTTCAAATCTATAAGTTATAAAAAAATCATGCTTGTGCATCATAGTGAAGAAGACGTATAACCTTGTGCATCATGACATTTCTTTTATGTATATATTGAAACTATAACTAGTAATTAGATGCAAAGAATTAATTAACATAAACATTGTACAAACATGGTCCATCAAACTTAACCACTACATCGAAATCATGGTGCATCAAATTAGTCATGTTTATGCACTAGGTATTTAATGTCACGACATCAAAAAAATTATGGTGCATCAGATTTAAATTATTGGATTTGTTAAGTTTCATCGTGCATCAGATGTCTTAATTTATAAGTTGTAAAAAAAATCTTGCTTGTGCATCATAGTGAATCAGTTTTATAACATTGTGCATCATGACATGTCTTTTATGTATATATATATATTGAAACTATAACTAGTAATTAGAATGCAAATTAAATTTTATTAAATGCAAGAAATAAAGATACGTAAAAAGTGATTAAAGGGTGGAAAGAGAAAGATATTTAAAAGACAATAATACCCTCAAAATCATTTTGTTTAGTTTTTGAAAAACCATTTATTTAATACCTCTAATTAATACATAAGATCACGATTCAACGGTTGAGATCGTGTCTTATTTATTTTACGTTAAGTTTTATTTTATAATAACCAACCCCTATATATATATATATAATAATGTTATACATAATTTATAACACCATAAAGGATCACTGTCCCCTCCCCTCTCTTTTTTCTTAAAAAAACAATTGATCTACCCAAATTATTTTTTTTATTGAATAATTTAAACATCTCCATTTAAAATACCTATAATATCTTTTGTTAGTCCCAAAATGGGACTTAAGAATTTAACTAGTTAAGCACAACTGCTAAGCACACTTAGTAGCAGTTTTACTGTGTTATAAATGTAATCATCAGAAGATCGATCAGCTGAAGTCAAAGAAAGAAGCTGATAAAAGAGGTGTAAAGTTAAGAGGAATTAACTTTACATTTAACAGATACATTGATAACACGTCATCAGAATCAATGATGACAAATCATCAGCAGAAGTTCGCACTGATGATAGACTCACAGGAAAAGACTTAGAAGAATTTTTAACATCAAACATTCTGAAAGTCTACATTGTAACTGATGAACTCTGATTCACGACAAAAACTGACAAGATCTAATATGTCACATCATATCAGAGAATGTCTTTCGAAGTAGTCTTAGGTATGGTGTAAGGGTCCAATAAACGTGTGACACGTATGCTATTCCTAGAAATGCAATCATTTGCATTTTGCCTATAAAAGGAAGTGAACATCCTCACTTCTTAGGTGTCAAAAATATTTCCAGAATAATATTAAGAACTCTGTGTTCATACAATATTATTCATCAGCAGTTCTTGTTAAGAACTCAAAGGAAAACTCTGTGAGTTAGAATCTGTATTCAGTGAGAAGTAATTAGGATTAGTATTTGTTATCTTATCCTTTATTCCGCATTACTTCTTGTAATTCTTTGATTTTACATCAATAAAGAATTCCATTGAAAATTAAACTTTGTGATTTTAATTTTCATTACGTATACTGTTAAAGTTAATTATTATCCACTAATCGATCATGTGGTTTGGGCAAAGGTTCGTGAGGGTGATAAAAGAATAGTACCACTAAGAGGAGGTAATTCTAAAGGTTGCCATGTTGTAATTGTTGATGATCTGGTGCAATCTAGAGGCACTTCAATTGAATGTCAGGTACTTTCCCAATTTCCCAACTGCTAGGTCTGTGTCCGTGTGCATGTGTGTTTGTCTGATTTGATCTCTTTAACATATTTATATACATAACATTATGAAGTAGCTAACTATGTCGGGTTATAATCTATGACTGTTAAAAAAAAATTGACGCATTGGGCTTCCAGAAGTTTAGGAGGTATTTGTTTACCATGGTTATGGCTATGGCTATGGCTAAACCTGACCAACCAATGGTTCGGGGTAAGGTTATTTTTTTTTTTCGTGGTCGATTTTTTCTTATGTAATATTTCCAATACGTAGCGTGTCTGTCAATCAATAGGTTTAGTGAAGAAATGATTCAAAGTATGTTCAGATATCAAGGGTCTGGAAAAAACAAAGACGACGACACAATGAATGCAATGCTTTGGTAAATGAAGCCCCTGCGCATGTTTTTAAAATTTTGTGATGCTTTTTTAGCACATTTTGGTATCAAAACATAATTCTTTTTAGGATACCCCATCAAGCCTAGAGGTAAAACTTACACATATATTTATTTAAATATCAAATGATGATTTGTTATTTGTATTACAAATCATATGAGATAAGCTGTTGAACTTTACTATGAGTATACAACTATGAAGCAACCTCTCATTTATATAGTATATAACTATGATTATACAACTACAACTCCAGTTTATTAGTAGCGGTTGATTTTTTTCACACTATGAAGCAACCTCGGTTTTCTTTTTATTTTATATAACTTTGTTGTACTATGTCGTATTCAGGCTTTCATGTGAAACTACATAACTCATTACAAGCCTGTCTAGGTGATCCTTTAGACAGATCTGGTAAGTTTTTTTTTCCTTTGTGTTTTTATTTATTTTAAATGTGATGAATAATAGTTGTATCTCTGAACTATTTAGTTTCTTTTCATATATAGGTGAGGGGTATTCCTTGTGGGACAAAAGGGGGTGTTATGATCAACTTTGACAGGATAGAGGTAAACATAAATATTATTACTGCCATAACTGCTTTATGATTTACAATTTAAAGTGCTTCATTTATATGACTTATTTTTGGCCTATAGGCTGTTAACCTCCTAAAAAAGGAATCTGTGTATGAGACCCTTTTTAACTACGCTGTAGAGTATGACCATACTTGGATATATGACAAAATTCATTACGAGATCAATCAATTCTGTAGCGTTCACTCCCTACAAGAAGTTTATATTAATATGTTTGATCAGGTATTAATGTGATTCTAATACTACTATACTAGCTGCAGCTGTTTATATCTTTTCCCCCGGCTGGCCGGCTCACATATATTTTATAAATGAGAGGATACACAACACACATGCTTAAAGAAAAAATCATAACCAACACTACTCTTCAAGCTCATTTAATTTTTTCTTTTATAAATGAGCAAAAACATCTGTTGGCTCACATATATTTTATAAATGAGAGGATACACAACACACATGTTTTTGCTCATTTATAAATGAGAGGATAACCAAAATCATCTGTTGGTTATGTTTTTGCTCCAGGTAGTCGCGTGGTGGAGTTGGCACTAAAAAAGTTGTTAAGGATGATTATGCAAGAACCGAACCCCCCCTAACCAAGAGAATAAAACCTGAGTGACTCACCATTGGACCAATGGATCATTGTCATGCTTTTTGTACATAGTTGGCAGTAGTTTAAGTCTCATGATTCATACTTATGGCTATTAATAATTTTTTGAAAATATATTTGATGGTCAAAAAAAGATGTTTGGTTGAAAGGAATGAGAAGGCGAACATGAATGTGAATAGTTATCATTCTATTAATAGTTTTTGGTTTGAAATTATCGTCTTCACGGTATCTTGAACGTTTTATATTATCGCCGCTGCATCGCGCGGGCATCCATCTAGTATAAGATAACAAGTGGGTCTGTTGACTATGTATTCACCCCGTTGGATATGTAATTTATTAGCTAAGCTTGTATTTTGTATTTTTCCCACATTAGAGAACGATGAAAGCTAAAATATGTTTATAAGTATTCTATTGCTTAATTATTCAAATTATTTGAAAGCTATTTGATGCGAAACTTTAATGGATCTTGATTAGCATTTTTCATTATAGATAAATACAAGATTTTATGGGTAAAGCGTTTACCCTAATGAATTTTATATATCACAAATATAAACAGACAACATGGCTGAATACCATGTCGAACTTACAAAGCCATGCACTAAGGTGCAATATCCGGATAATGTAACACCTCGCCGGTGGCGAAAACACGAGATGCAACATTAAGAAAAATGCGCAACGGAATTATACAGAGAAACTATATGATCATAATATTAAACACAAATTGTCATACAATAAGTCAAATACAACATAAATGGATCCCTCAATCGGGATAAAAGCCGAGGCATCGTGCCCGAGTCTATCAACTAAAATGCAGCACCAAAATCCTTAAGTCCAGCTAAGGTCTCCAGCCTCTAAGTCCAATAACTCATCCTTGCAATAACCTAAAAAGATACTTGAAAACGTCAACACTAGGTTGGTGAGTTCGTAGGTTTTAGTACGAACAAATAACCATATAGTGCCATAAAATCCTTTTGAGTACTGAAATCCATTTCGTCCAAAGGAAATCCGTTTAGGTACAAAATATCGTTTTGTCGACCTGTGAGATCAATATAGAACATAATAAAACTTGCAATAAAGTTTATAATAGAGTATGTGAGTATCGAGTAGCTGAGCATAAAAATAGGTACTGAGTTATAATAAGGTGGTATGACCACAAAAATGCATACAACGATGCTTCTGGGCTTACGGTTCACCAACCTGCCTTAGCCAAATAAAAAGGTATCGGGAGAACACCCCATACGGTACTAACGAACGATTCCAATATACAAATGGCGAACTAGCCTGGAATATAGTACCTGGAGCTCATCCCATATGATACCAAAAATGTTAGGGCGCGACCCCACGAACACGAACACGAACACGTCCTCATTCCACAATTCCACACATTCATACAAATAAGAACTCGACCACATAAGAACTCGACCACATAAGAACTCGACCACATAAGAACTTGACCACATAAGAACTCGACCATCTAAGTGTGCGACCAATATAAGTGCTCGACCAATTTAAGTCTCGACCAAATTTACGTACTCGACCAATCTAAGTCTCCACCAAATTACGTACTCGACCAATCTAAGTCTCAACAAAATTACGTACTCGACCAATCTATGTCTCAACCAAATTACGTACTCGACCAATCTAAGTCTCAACCAAATTACGTACTCGACCAATCTATGTCTCAACCAAATTACGTACTCGACCAATCTATGTCTCAACCAATTTACGTACTAAGTCTGCCTTATGATACATTACATCACCCTTTTAGTATGAAACGAAATTATGTCTAAGACATAACATTTATTAAAACATTTAAGTATCTTTCCACCCCGGCAACGATAAAAAGGGGCTACGAAACTCACCTGTTCGTCACTGAAAGCAACGGCTAGCTGTAGGATACGTCTTGGGCTCGAGACGTCTCGCACGCCAAGTCTTGCATACGATAAGTATTGTCCTCACAGTAGTACTGTCCTCCTCTTGATCACACAATATCAATAAATCTATAACGTTCATTAGCCAATCAATCCATAAGTACTCGCTCAAATTCCAATAATTAATTTTAAACTAGTGTCCTTAGAAATGCCATTGAACTCGCGTAAAACACTTGTTTTGTACACTTTGTTTATCAGAAAAGTCTTGTAAATCTCATAATGTGTTGCTTTTAAACCTTAAGTCATTTCATTGAGTCATTTATGTCAAGTTTTAACTTTCAAAACGTTTTGTCAAGTGTTTAACCGTCTAGTCCTTTGAGAGCGATTTAAAACGATAAGGAACGAACAACGGACACCCGAAAGCATACGAAAAGTCAACTTTCAGTCAAAATCGCGTTGACCAAGTCAACAGAAGTTATAATCGTGCTACAGGAGCCAAAGTCGTGCGACTTTAGGAGCTAAGATCGTGCGATCTTGAAGCCAAGTTCGTGTGAACTTGCAGGAGAGGGGCTACGCAATTTTGGGATTTCTCAACTAGTTTTCGACTTCAAAACGACTAGGTTTTTGCTTAGACTTTTAGTACAATCACTAGGGAACACCATGGAACGAATTAGAATCGAAAACGACAAGTTTTTATGCTCAAAAACTCGGGTGCGAGCTTGGGAGTTCCAACATCGCGCGAAGTTAGTTCATAGGTGCGTTCTTGAGTTAAAAATCACTAAAACAACTCGTTTTTGGTTTAGAAATCGACCCAAGTGATAGATCAACAAGTTCCCTAGAGTTTTGATGTGATAAACGACCCAAAACACTCGTTTTTGGGCCTCTAAAAACCGGACCAGCCATGGTGACGAGTTTGGAAACTTTTCATCAATTTTTCAAAGATTCAAGGCATTCCTAGGATAGATCGAGCAATAGATTACATAAAACACTTACCAATCGATACACAAACAAGTTTAGATTGAAAACCTCCAAGAAATCTAGAGAGAGAAAGTTAGAGAGAGAGTGGGGATCATGGAATGGATAAGAAATGGACGGTGAAGTCCTTTTATACCTCCACTTGGACTCTCGCAAGACTTTACAGTTTTACCCGGAAAACCATTCGTTTTACAAAAGTCTTTTGACTCAAATCTCATTAAAACATAAAACCGACACCAAAATCTTTATTTTCCAACTACACCCGTAATGACTATAAACTTGACATATTTCATCGTTCATAAAATAAACACGTCTTATTTTATAAACATAAAGCATTTTAAAATTTGGCATTTCCTGGACCACTAGTATTCTCCCTTACGAACTCGAGCTCACAAACACATCCCAATTACTTCTATTAACATAACGCGTCAAAAGTCGATCGGAGTCATTATTCATTATTAATTTAAAGTCAGTTGCCTAGCCATATTATAACAACGGCGAATTTGGTCACGGCTGGACAAGGCGCTCAGGTGACGGTTGTCACGTCTTCCAAGATTTGAGATTTGTTATAAATAAACCATGAATAATTGAATTTAAATTTGAATCCAATATTTTGACTTACAAATTCTATTTTTACATTACCAACTTGACAGTTTAGGAAGAATCGATTTTTGGAATCATTTATGGCGATGAAGAGTTTTTTGTTTATGCTTTGGAACTTGGTTACTTCTTAATTCATAATGATCATGTGTTATATGCATTTAGTATATAACGTGTGATATGTGATATCTAAAAATATAATACCAATAATTTGTTTATAGTGGCAGAAAAATTAAATAAAATATGTGATTGTCAATATATGATGTCATAAAACATTAATATGTCATTAGTTATATATGATCATCCTCGTTTTATGCGGGATATTAATCTAGTTATTTATATAGCTAAATAGATTTATCAAATGAGTTTTGCAAACTAAAGAAATAATATATTTTATTATCACAAAAAAGGATATATTACAGATTTAGAAGATTTTGATATCTTTGTATTTGTTTACAATAATATTAAAAGAAATTAAAATATTTTTTAAAAGATGACACGTGTCGGTCCAAAGTTGTGTCACGTGTCATCATAAGATCCTTTCAATTCTGTTTTAGTATAATGTTAAATATAAATATAAATACCAATGTGGCAATAGCCCAGTGGTACCCGTCTCCTATTATGCGTGGGGCCCTTTGGGGAGAGCTATTTCCCAAATGATGGTCGAGGGTTCGAATCTCGGTTCGTTTCTAATAACCAAAGGGAAACATTGCTAGGAGTCTTAAATGTAGTAACCTCTTGCGGGGTGGGGGAACTAGATACCAAGGCGGTACACATGGTTTGAGTGTCCCCGCCAGTCAAACACTTTTTCCCAAATTGGCTATCGCTAATGTTAAAGTTCTCGTGAGCTACAGCGTTAAAAGCCTACGCTTGTGAAGGCAATGCAAATAAACAAACCAGGGGGAAAAACCAAGAACCAAGTAATTAACATATAAAACAAACTATTCCAGCTTGTGTAGTTATTCGGATTACGCTCATGCAGAAGGAAATGTATCAAACACCAAGTTGATAACATCAATACTTCAATCCATCAAAGACGATGTATGAATTGAAAAAGGATCCAGACTTGAGACATGAGCTCTTACGACCGTAATTGGACATTTTGGAATTTGAGGTGGTTGCCATATATGCATCTAGAAACGGGGCAAGATTTTCAACTCTCTACATTCCATCTTTGAAATTTAAGGTGTTTTAGCCGTTTGAAATATCACTCTTATGTCATGAGGTGTTTAGATACTGTTTGAAATATCACTCTTATATCAGAGCATTGATGAAAGTAGTTGGAGCGGTCGACTATAAATACAGCTTGCGGGAGAACCATTCAAGTGTGCCTGGGAATTCTCTTCTCCTTTGGTCTCCACTCCATTTCCAGTCACAAACAAGTTCCAAATTAGTGCCAAAGTCATTTCCTAAAGTTACAGAAGCTTTCGTGAAGTAATTCTCAAGTTACCATTAACGTTCACAAAGCTTTCGTTACATCTTCCGACCAAAATTCCGATCACCAACACCTCAAATCACTTTGTATCACTTAGTCACTTCATTTGTAGTAGATTGCAAGTTACAGCAAGTTGTTTTGTAAACTATAGCTCTTGATTCAAGTTTATGTTCAAAAACTTCCGTTTCGAATTGTGAGAAATCTACACGTTAAATTTCCGTTCAGAAAGTTGTTATATGTTGGGTTATGTTGCAGATTGTTGTTTGTTAAGTTTCATGAAGTTTAGTTGACGTTTGTGAAACCGCATGTTTTGGGTGACGATTATTTATTAGTTTTCGTAAGGTTTTCGATATAGTTTACGGCTCGATTGTGAAGGTTATAAGGTTGTTGCTTAGTTGATATATGTAGATTAGGGCCCAAGGAAGACCTCGGTGAAAACCGTTTCGTCATAGATAAAAGTGGTAAAAAGTTACTAAGTGATCAAAGTTGTCACTTTGATACACTGTTCATGTTTTTTTGTGATTTTCGATCTAGTTTACGGGTTAACTAAGGAAGTTATTATTTAGTTGATATAGATAGATTGGGGTCTAGACTAGTTGAGTTAAGAAGTAGAGTCGTTACCGGTTACCGCAGCAGCTATTTTGAGTGAGACGAAGTAGCTAGTTTGGTGCAAACTTTTTTGGTTTTAATTTGCCTTCAAATAGTTAATACAAGTTTTGGAGCTCTCGTTGAGATAAAACAAAGGTTAGTTTTTTTTTTTTTTTTTAATTATTGGTATATAAATTGAATCCGTGACAATCCAATTAATATATGGGGAGAGAAACATTTTCTAGTCTTAAAAATCAAATCAACTTTTTAACCAAAAATAGTCGCTGACTATTTTATAAGTTGTAATGACCTTAAGCTATTAGCTTTTGCTCCGCTTACGTTTGGTTGCAAATCATTTTAATTTTTTGTCATTTAAAAGTTTTTTAAAAGATCACTTGTAGTTTGTTAGGCAACGTGACAACTCGGTCACAACCCCCAAATTTTACACTTTCTTTTTAGATTAAATTTAATATTGTTAGTAACTACTAAAAACCTATTCTGTTAGGACCAAGATTCGCTGAGAAGACTTGGTCGCTGAAGCATGTTCTCAGCGAGTCTTCAGCGAGCCATTTTGAAGATTATGTGTTAATCTTATCCGCATTTTTGGATGTTGAAAATAGGCGGGAAAGTGAAAGTAGAAGTCTGAATTGAAGACAGAGGATCAACAGAACATGTGATC
>JAOEHQ010047684.1:0-10662 GCA_025447715.1 Asclepias incarnata | reverse complement strand
ATCATCGTTTGGTGTTGAAAGAGAATGTTCCTATTATGCTACTTAGAAATATTGATCAACCAGCTGGATTGTGTAACGATACAAGACTAAAGGTGCATAAACTTGGAGAACGGTTGATGCAATTAAGCAGAGATTATTTCAGGAACCAACATTGGAAACATCACGTTCATTCCGAGAATGAAATTGGCACATTCTGATAATCGAATCCCATTTCGGTTCCAAAGACGCTAGTTTCCCATATTTGTTTCTTTCGCTATACCTATTAACAAAAGTCAAGGACAAACATTGTCAGAAGTTGGATTGTATCTTAAAAATCCAGTTTTTTGTCACGGTCAATTATATTTCTCACTTTCAAGAGTTAAGAGCAAGAAAGGTTTAAAGGTTTTAGTATTGGACAAAGATGGAAACCTTACGAATACTACAACTAACGTGGTTTTAAAGAAGTATTAGCAGATCTCTAATTTTTATTGAATTATATATTACTTTAATGGTTTCGTTTATCTTTTTGGTTTGTATTTTTGTTCTACAGTTACTTTATAACATTAAAAATATTTGTAGTCTTTTGTGTTTATATAAAATTTTCATTTATAAAATACATCTTGACACAATATTATTACAATATTTTTTTCTGACCCGTACATCGTACGGGTTTAATCTAGTATATATATATACTAGACCTGACACAACTATATTGACTTAAAGATTAAAATCACAAAACCAACAATGAAATTTTCTTAAACTTGAACTTGAACATGAACACTTCCTTGAACTTGAGTCTTAAACTTGATCTTGAACACCTTCTTAAACTTGAGCTTGAACACTTCCTTGCACTTACTTGCCATAGAATAGAAATGACTCTACCCAAAACCCTACAACCATTTCACACCTTAAGCTAATTTACCGATTTGCTCACGGCAACAAAAAAAAAAAGGTCAAAAACACCAATAGAATGGGCCTGAAACTTGATTGCAAAAGTTGAGAAATAATTATTATAATAAGCCTAATTATAATTCCAACCCAATTGTGATTATAAAAGGCCCGCATTCCCGCAATAGTTCATTGGTTGTTAACTAGTTATAATGCACTGGTAGTTATAAACGGGTTTGAAAGGCTAGGAATGAAAATAAAAATAAAAAAAATTCTGAATCCGATGGGAAAACCTGATACCTGTAAATTTTGTATCGGGTCGGGATGAGCTTAACGGGGGCATGGGACGGGTTTCGGGGTAATTAACGTGGATTTTACTTGGGTTCGGATTGGAGCTTGTCTACCCCGAACCGACCCGAAATATAAATACACGCACACACACACACACACACACACACGTATGTTTTTCTGTTTTTCAAAACCGCGGGGACGATTTGTTTCAACTCGAAACACACACACAACACAGACCTGAACGAGAGAAAGGTTATGGCAGTGGCGGTGGTTCTTGCTGTGGGGTGCAGGTAGTAGAGTGATCGTGAGGCAGGGGGTGAAGTTGGTTCTCGGTGGTGGTGTTGTCTCGGCTGTGATGGTGCCGAGAGAGAGATAGTGGTGCGGTTCATGGTGTTGATAGAAGGTGGTGTTGCTCAAAGGTGGTGATGGATTGTGAGGGTGTCGAGAATCAAAAGAGAGAAAGAAGTGGGATGGCTCGGCTGTGAAAGTATAGAAGAAGAATGAAATGGAGGTGATGGTTGTGTTATATATATATATATATATATTCGTTTGGTTTGCTGTCATTCACTCACGAGGAAGAAAAAAATAATATAGGAAGACAAACAGGTGCCAGCTAAAAAGGAATCCAAGGAAAGAAAAATATCTGCTTCATTGCCATCTGTCAGATATTTAGCCCGTACTTTAGTCTAAATAGTTGCCGTTAGATTATAAAAATTTGCGGGTGACTTTATTAAAGCATTAGTTAGATTACCTTAGGATTTGGTGTTTTATCTTAGTCGTCAAATATTTGTAAATGTTACTGACAAAAATGATATTTATTATTCTTCTATCGTTATCTCATTAAAAAAAACATATATATGAATTTTTATTATCGACCACATATTGTTAATTCTTTAAACAAAAGTTTTATTTATTGTTAACGTTTGTATTATTCGAAAAAAAATTAACCCGAATTTTGGCGGTTGTTACAGATGGTGAATTAACGGGCATGAGTTCTATGCGGTATGTGCTCTGGGTACCAAGACGATACATGGGATCAGAGAGTTCCCGCCCATTTCCCCCCTACACATGTATGCATGCTTAAGTGTTGGAAATGATTGAGATAGATTTATGTTGCTAGAAAGTAGTTGTTTGTACATATAGTACACTAGACTTGGTAAGATTGCCATGTCACGTGCATGTTAAAGGGCCCTAATGTTGAAATGATGTAGATGTTGATACTCAAGTATAATCGATGTTGGAAGTGTTAAGCTTAACCCATGTTAGCCTTGGTTAGTGTGTTGATGGTAGACTGTTTGGGGATAATCTAGATATTCCCCTATTGGTTAGATCACGTTGGTAGAGTTTGCCGGATCGTTTGGACCGATCATTGTCGCTTGAGAAACGACTTACTCGTTGATTGGTTAAGCCTATCCTAACGACGTCGATGGGCACCGAAAGGTTAACCCATCATGTCGGGTGTGAGGTTTCCTTATAGGTCATTTGGCCGCCTTCACACAACCCCATATCCCTAGATGACAAGTGACATAAGTCACTTAGCTATTGTAGAGGCATAACATGATGTTGTTGAGTTTGATGTTGGATATATGACGTTGAGGTTGTGGGCACATGTAGGGATATGACATTCCTATTGTGTCATCGTTATTGATGTTTGTTAATTACTTGAGATACATATAATTGCTTGAAAAGATGTTTTAATTGGCAAATGTTTTTACAACCTGTGATTATCTTACTCGACTTTTATTTTTGACACTTGTGATTGCCAGTGTACATCTCTTACTTTATTTTACCATAAAAATTGATAATAACAAAAAATTGTATAGTTTAATTAAATTTATTCCTTTATTAATATTTTTTGTTGTATTTAAAATTGAAAAACACTCCTTTGTTTGTTTATAATATTATTTAATCATAAACTTATATTTTACAATATATACATAATCAAACCGTATATTTCAAATATACATAGTCAATATATATATCGTACGAGCATTAATTAAAAATGCACTCAATATCACGTATAATGGTGTTTGCTTTAGAGGTTTTGGATATATATATATATATATATATATATAGGTGTATGGTCAAGGTTGTAAAACTCCCGAGTCGGCTGAGTACCCGAAATAAACTCCTGACTCCCACCTTGCCGAGTCGAGTTCGAGTCACGAGTTTTCTAACCTTGATACGGATAAAATGATAATGAAACATGAATCTATCAACTAATATTATGTTTAATATTCGAGCTTTGAAATATTATGTTATTGTTTATAAACAATTATGTTTAAGTTTGAAATTTCTAGTATATTTTTAAAGTTTTATTACATATAATTTCAAAAATAATTATGATTTTATATAAAATCTTAATCCGGGTACTCCCCGAGTCGAGTCCGAGTCTCCAAAAACTCCTGACTCCCCCTCTCATCGAGTCGAGTCCGAGTCACGAGTTCTCCAACCTTGTCTGTTTGTATCGTATATATTTATAAAAGTTGATTCCTCGGATTGAGCCCACAAACATGCTCCATCTGTTTCGATCGATCATAAATGTTGAATGTTCACGTTACATTTTTGTTTGTCTCAATAATACAAGTGCTCACTTTCTAGTTTTAAAATGTATAAGATGGTGATGAAGTTATTTGTTGCTAATCTTTTTATTACAATATTGTTTATTTTGTTAGATGATAACAAGAATCGGAAACATGGAACATAATTGCAAAAGCTTTAGAAATACAGCTACTATAAGAACCAAAATTTCTTTCATTGGAAATTAAAAAATAATGTCAAAAACTAGAAATATTCTCATTTTGTTCAAATTTGAACTCTTTAACTTTTCTTTTTCTTGAAAATCATTTTACATTTTCTAATTAGAAAATTGAGTAAATTATAAAAATCGTTCATGTGCTCAGTTCATCCTTTGTCAAATAAAAAGATCAAAATACCGTTAATAATAGATGAAAATGCCTTTTTTTTTTCTTTTTTTTTTTAATTTCTTTTATTATTGTTCATTATTGAAAAAAAGAAATTTCGAAATGAAATAAAAAACACAAATTAAACATATATCCAAGATAAACTTCTCTTAAACTACAAAACAATTCAAAATCAAAACTAAAGATTCAACAAAAAAAATTAAACCAACTTTCATAATAAAGATCATAACCCAATTATTAATCACAATCAAATCAAAGTCGACCCTACTATCAATATAAATCAAACCCATCAGTTTTCCCCAGATATTTAGAGATGCTTTGATTGGAGACTTGGAGTGTGGGTTTGGACATATGTCAAATATTCAACACGTTATATTCAAAAATATATTATATAAATATATTATATAATATAAATAAGATTTATGATGAAACAAGCTTAAAAAATGGAATAGATGCGTAGAATGGAAATGAAATTTGGTCACATTACTGATCTATCAAAATTATTATTAATAAAAACCAAGTCTTATTTATTGTCCATTAATGGAAACGAACTTTGTTCACATTACCATTAATAAAAACAGTTATGTCATCCATTTAACCGGCTACATCATCCATGTTACTGGTTGAGACAATAAATGAAACTTCGTTTCTATTAATGGTAATTTTAATAGATCATTTCTATTAATGGTAATGTGATCAAAGTTCTTTTCTATTTTACACATTTATGTAAAAATAGATTTGATGATTTGTATAAATTCTTGCATATATGGTTTTTGCACATCACTTAACCATGGCTGACTTAGAAGCTTACTTTCCTTTCTTTGTTACATGTCTCATATCCACCCTCTTCTTGCTCTGGGCATTTTTGAAATCTACTTGTGCTAAATCTCTGAACATTCTGCCAACCCCATTTGCACTTCCGATCATTGGACATCTCCACCTGCTGCTACTATCGCCAACCCCACATCAAGCTTTTCACAAGCTTTCGTCTCGATATGGTCCCGTGTTTCGTCTCTTTTTGGGCTCTAAACTTGGAATTGTTGTTAGTTCACCAGAAATGGCAAAAGAATCCTTAAAACACATGAACATGTGTGTTTAGATAGAACCCGAACCTCACCTGCAGGTTACATAACATATGGGTCAAAAGACTTGGTGTTTGCTCCTTATGGACCATACTGGAAGTTCATGAAAAAGATAGTTATGTCGAATCTCCTAAATGGAAAAACACTTGACATGCTTAGTTCAGTTAGGCACGAAGAGATTAATGTCTTTATAAATTCGATATCGAAAAAGGCCAAAGTTGGGGAGGCTATGGATCTTGAGAAGGAGCTGATGAAGTTGACTAACAATGTCATATCAAGAATGCTTATGGGTAAAAGATGTACAGATCATAAGGAGGAAAGTGCAGACGATATGATGAACTTGGTTGCTGATATGGTTCTGGCAGCTGGAAGCTTTAACATTCCGGATTACATATGGTTGTTTAAGGGTCTAGACTTGCAGGGATTAGGGAAAAAGGTGAAGAAGCTTCGCGCAAGATTTGATGTAATGATAGAGAGGATCATAAAAGAGCATGAGGAGGCAAGAAAGCATGGTGGAGAAATAAAAGACTTGCTCCACATTTTACTCCATATAGAACAAGATGAGAGCATGGAGATAAAGTTGAGCAGAGAAAACATCAAAGCCTTCTTCGTGGTAACATTAATGGGATTTTATTTTCAAACTCATTATCCAACTATTTCGTCTTCGCCAATGATCTCTTGGTTTAGTGATCCAAGGGGGAGGTGGGAGACTTTGCCTCTCTATAGGTCCCGGGTTCAAATCTGGGCATTGACGTTTAATTACTAACTTGGGAAAAGCTCACTACTAACTACTAACATTTGTCGTTCAAAAAAAAAAAAAACTATTTCGTCTTGGAATTGCAAACCGTTATTCTAAGTGTTTGGATAAAGCAAAATTAACTCTCATGATCTGATTACTTTTTGAAAAAATAAATAGTTTTGGTATTTTGGATAATGACTTTGAGAGTAGATTACTCAAACTGACTAATTGGTGTGAGATTACTGAACTATCCAAGTATCTAACATGTTATGCTTTGCGACAACTTAAATTTTGATTATCTAATCATTCAAAATGTACAATCACTTTCAACAGGCTCGCTTCCTTAACAAATTTTCATTTTAGGACCTCTTTCTTGCCGCAACAGACACTACAGCGAGTACCATGGAATGGGGTTTATCACAACTAATCAATCACCCAAATATCATGAAAAAGGCACTTGAAGAAATCCATCAAGTTGTTGGTGAAAACAGACTTTTGCAAGAATCAGACATACCAAACCTTCCATACCTCCAAGCAATTGTGAAGGAAACGTTACGTCTCCATCCAGCTCTCCCAGTGTTAGCAAGACAATCAACAGAAGATTTCATGGTAGCGGGTTACCATATTCCAGCAAAAAGTCACATTTTTATCAATTTGTGGGACCTTGGTAGAGACCCAAGCCATTGGGAAAGCCCACATGAATTTCGGCCTGAAAGATTCCTAGAAAAAGAGAACGGGTTAGATGTGAGAGGGCAACACTTTCACATTTTACCATTTGGTAGTGGGAGGAGGATGTGTCCCGGGCTATCACTTGCACAGATTATGGTACACGCAACTCTTGGCGCAATGATTCAGTGCTTCGACTGGAAGGCTGGGAAAGATGGAAATCTACCAAGTGTTGATATGAAAGAGGCATCTGGGCTCACGCTTACTAGAGCTAACCCTTTGGTATGTGTCCCGGTGGCTCGTATTGATCCTATCCCAATTTCAATGTAACATGTCATGCATGTATTGTTACTTACTATCCCGACTTTCTATCCACTCAGCCTGATGTTAGCATGTTTGCAAGTAAAATAAGAGGAAATCTATCCATTTCGTGTCTTATCAAATATATTATCTGATTTTTGCAGTTTAAACAAGAACGTAAAAAAGAATAGTATTGTCATACTTTGCAGTTTAGTTTAGAATAACCCTCGAAGTTTGTTAAAAATAAGGATTGTGATTTGTTATACTAAGTGGAATATGCACCCTCTCAGTGTGCAGCTGGCCTAAATTCATCTCCTTGCAGAACTTCAATAGCTTAGGACTTGACAAACTCTTTGTGAAGGCATCTGTAACCTGCTCTGTAGTGTCTATAGATTTCATCTCCATTTCTCCCTTCAGAACCTTTTCACGAATAAAACGGTAATGAATCTTTACATGTTTAGTCCTTGCATGGAAAAATGGATTTTCAGCAAGCTTGATTGCAGATACGTTGTCATAGAACATCTTAGTTCGGTAATTCACCACCTGCTGTAGATTAGTCAATAAACGAACCAGCCACATGCATTCTTATGCTGCAACTGCAGCAGCCCGATACTCCGCCTCTGTGGTAGATAACACCATGAAACTGAGCTCGAACCAAACATAAACACGTAACCTATTGTTGAACGTCTTTCATTCAGGTCTCCTCCATAATCAGCATCATAGAATCCAAACAGTTTGGGTTCTTCCCTCTTGAGTCTTGAACCATACACCTTGTCCCATAGTTTGCTTTCACATACCTCTAAGACTCGTTTAATTGCTATTAGATGAGGCTTTTGCGGACATTGCATAAACTGACTCAAGACACCAATAGCAAAGGAGACGTCAGGTCTTGTTAGTTGTTAGTGTAAGATATATCAAGCTGCCCACTAGTCTTATATACTAAGTGGGATCTTCAACCTCTTTTCCCTGTTCCACGTAGAGCCTTGGACAAGCTTCCATTGGCGTGGATGCGGATTTGCTTGCAGCCATATTAAACTTATGCAATAAGTCATTTGCATACTTAGTTTGATGCAATAGAAATGACCCCCCTGCATATATTAACTCCAACCCGGGAAAATGAGTTAATTGACCAAAATCCTTCATCATGAACCTTACACTTAGATTAGCCTTTAATTAGTTGACTAATCTCTTTTTCACTATCTCCTGAAACTATTAAATCATCGACATAAACGAGCACAACCACAACCTTATTATTGTTTATTTTCTTAACAAACAAGCTCGATCGTATCAGCATCAGTTATAGTAAAGCCACTTTGTTCTACAAATTCCCTAATTTTCCTAAATCAATCCCTTGGAGATTGTTTTAACCCATAAATAGCTTTTCATAACTTACAAAACTAGTCGGGTCATTCTTGATCTATAAATCCCGAAGGCTTCTCCATGAAGATAGTGTGCTCAAGATCTCCATATAAGAATGCATTAGAGACATCCATCTGCGACAACTTCCAACATTTGTTGACCGCGATGGCTGACAATACTCGAATAGTAGTGTTAACTTGGCAACCAACTTTGTTTCTCGTCTTAACAATGATTCTTTGCAACAAAAGATCACTTGGGGGATCTCAGTTATATCTTGGGATTGGAAGTTGCTTATAACTATTATTAGCTTCTACATAACGTACGTAGTACCTTATGAATTGTATTCCCATATAACTTCCATATTAAGTTACATGTAATTCTTATATATTGTGGTGCTTATCGTATTATTACAAGTTACATGGAAACATTGAATGTATTATTACGGCCATAAGGTAACTTATGGTTTTTCCCCAACATTGCAATAATGCATTTGATTGTTTAATAGTTCTTTCCATATAGAAAATTTCACATATATGACCTCTCAAGTTTGAGAGGATCTCTATCACCCTGTTGCCAAAACTTACTATTAATACTAGTTTGCGACGGATACAATTTACAGGGCGTCAAATACCCGCGCGTTGATGGTTGTGGTGTTGGTGTGGCGGTGGGGGATTTTTTGAGAGCGTTTTGTGGTTCGTGTGTGTGTGTTTGTGAGAGAGAGAAGGAGGGTGGCTGACAAAATAAAATAATGAATGGCAATTTCGAACATTCGCATCTTTTTTTTTTCAACATTTCCAAAAATATAGGGGCTAGAACTTTTATAAAGGAGTAAAGATAGTAAGTTTTAATAGAAAAACTTATAATGGTAGAAGGCTTTTAAGTTTTAGAGTTAAATGCAAGATTGGTCCCTGTGGTTTGTATGTTTTTTCAATGGGGGTCCCTTTTTAAGTTCATGTAAAGCATAAAGAATTCGTGAATCATGGTCAACCTTTTGTGTGTGTGTGTGTGTATTGAGAGAAAATGGATAAAAGGTGTTTGGATTAATATTGTCAAAAGGTTTCAAGGCTTGGTTACAAATGGGTTGAAAGGGGTATTTGTACATTGAATTCTAATTCTATGAATACCCCTTCTACTATTAGAAAATTACAATTGGACACTACATTTTATATTCTAACATTCTCCCCCTTAGTGTTGAATTGTAATTGATGCATCGTCTTCAGTCTTTTAATCATGCTGAGCCCATTTTGTTGAGGAAATAATCAAGTTTGATGTTGAACGGACTTTTGAAGCTTTCTCTTTGTCTTCAATGTCTTCGACCAATCTTTGCTTTAATCTTGAATTCTCTCAACAACATTCTTTTGAAGACGAAAATCTTAAATTTGAGCTTCTCTTGCAACGTGAATTCTTTGAACGCATCTTTGAAATCCTTTTAACTTTTGAGCTTTGACATCTTGAACTTTGAATGTAGATTTCAGCTTGATGTTGCTTGGAGAAGTATCTTGAATCTTTGAATTCTTTTAGAGTGCGGAAGCTTGGTTTGACTTTGAATCTTCATTACTTAATTCAACTTTTCCATCCAATCTCTGATCGTTTTGGAGCATTTTATTGTTTGACCAGTTTTTCTCTTGCTCCCCCTTAATCATTCAATCTTCTCAGAACAAACAATTAATTCTAAAAAGGATTTGCCATTTTAACTCTCCTTCAAACTAAAAACTATCTCGGAGCAACTTATCTTTTGAACGAGTCATCTTTAATTCTTGCTCCCCCTCAAACAAACAATCATTTCGGAGCCTTTTATCAATTAAACAATTCATGTGTTCTCTTTTGCTTCCCTCAACCACTTAATGTAGCATTCTCCTCAAAACATGGTTTATGATTGAGGATGATTTATCTTTTTAGCTCCCCCTCAAATTAGCAATCTCTTTAAAACGTCTTTGAATCAAAACGTTATCATCATCCTTTCATTTTGACTCTCTCCTTCTTTCAGCCATATGAACTTTTTCTCCCCCTCATGATGAATGTGAGAAACACGTTCATCATGCATAATTGGTCGAAACACAATGAAATTGGATTTGAATAAGGAAGTGGTTTTTTTTTGGTTGTTGGGATTGGAAAAGTATTAATGAAATGTTCTTTTGTGTTTGTGGTTGATGGGAACTGGTAATTTGATGTGTTTTGGGAAAGTATTAACCTAATGGCTTTTCAACCAAAAGGTTGCTCTAAAGAATATAAAATATTCCTTAAAGACTTTGGGAAATAACTCCGAGGTCACTTAGACTTCTCGTTAACTCAACATGTTCATTGAATGAGTAAACTCATAAATGAAAATGTGAGACCTACGCTCAATGTTGGAAAATATGTTGGCATTGGTAGGATTTCCATTCGATCATCGTGGAATATCAAAAATATGATATCACTACGAATGTTCCGGCTA
>JAOEHQ010047683.1:0-10663 GCA_025447715.1 Asclepias incarnata | reverse complement strand
CATTGGGGTACCGGGTTCAAGGGGTTTCCTTTGATTTACCCCCCCCCCCCCCCCCTTTTTTTTTTAACTTTTGCTGACGCGGCATATATATAAGTTGCCACGTCACGGAATACAAAGGGATACATGCAATAACATTATTTGAAAGTTAGATACACACAATAGAATCTGATCTAAGTCGATTACATATAGCATATTTCATAGTTGAATATATTTGTGAGCACTTAACCTTAGAGTTTATTCAATTATTCGCTTATGTTATTATCCTGTGAAATTGAACACAATAGATTGTGTATAGTTCTTTAAACCATCTACATGTCAAGGGTGGAATATCTATAGCACGAGTTGATCTGACCTCATTTATCATATTTTTCAAGGCTTGTATTAGAACTTCAGGGCTATACTGACATATTGTCTTCTTTGATTATTTAAGAGTTTCGGTTATTTCTAAAAGTTTGCAAATTGGGATGCACTTTTTTGTTTGCTTTTTTAAATATTTTGTTTTTCATGCTTGATCTTTCTGTCTTTAGTTTGGTATTCGCCTGTTCACATTCATTTGTTATTTTTGCTTTATAGTGCGGAACGTGATGGCTCACTCGCAGATTCAGATGGACGTAAAGAATCTGGTTCAAAGAAACGGTAACCATTGCTCTGCATTCATTAGCTTTGTAGAATTGCATTTTTTTATGGATGTTTCTGCAAGAGCTACAAATTTAAGAATTTTTGTGAATGATTGGTAGAAATGACACATGAAATTCACACGTTATCATTAAAGTCTTAGTGCTACATTCATTGTATCATATGATACTCATATCTGATTCATTAAAATGTATTCTTTTATCATCTCTGCTTCTCTTGTGTACATAACAGGGGGAGGGCTGACCCTTGCAGTGGTACAAGTTCCAAAGCATGCCGAGAAAAATTGAGAAGGGATAAGCTAAACGACAAGTATGTCATACACTTAGGCTTATGCTTTAAGTCACTTTTTAATGTTAACAATATGACTTGACTTTTAGGTTTGTTGAATTGGCTTCAATTCTTGAACCTGGGAGGCCTCTGAAAATTGATAAGGCTGCTATTTTGGTTGATGCTGTGCGGATGGTGACTCAATTAAAAAACGAAGCCCAAAAGCTGAAAGACTCGAATTCGGATCTCCAAGAGAAAATTACAGAGCTGAAGGTGATCCCTTTGTCTTGTTTCTCAAATGGGCTGTGTTTTATCTTCAAATAGGTGATCCCTATTCTGCATTCAAGTTTCTAATTTTATTGACCCGTGTAGTCTGAGAAGAATGAACTCCGAGAGGAAAAACAGAGGCTGAAGTCCGAGAAAGAGAAACTCGAACAACAAGTGAACTCAATGAACTCCCAACCTAGCTTCATAGCCCATCCACCTGCAATCCCTGCTGCTTATCCTGCCGCTGTTACAGCCACCCAGAGTCAAGCGATGGGCAGTAAGTTGGTACCAGTATTCAGCTACCCGGGAATGGCTATGTGGCAATTCATGCCTCCTGCCGCTGTTGACACCTCACTCGATCACGAACTTCACCCTCCAGTCGCCTAATTTGGCCATCAAGGCTTGACAAAGAAGAGGCTTTCATTCAGTTTGTCATTGCGTTATGACTGTTAGGCTTGAGTATGTAATTTATAGAGTCAAGTACATGGTATACCATACCTTTTAAATTATACCTCATCTTACCAAGTAAATGTGTGTTATTCTTCTGTTTTGGACAGATAGGCATGTTTCATTTTGCTAACCCAATCTTATCGAAGGCATAAGTCTCAATGCTAGTGAAAACACATGTTGATTTATTCATGATATCAAACCAGAATTCATGCTCAAAATTTACTGGCAGGTTCTCTATATAAAAGCTATTAGGGATGAGCAAGATTACCGAAATTCCGAAACCAAACCGGTACCAAAAATCGGTACCGATGGGGATTCGGTTTCGGTTTTTAGTTTTGGCCATTTTTGGTTTCGTTACCGATTGGTTCGTTACCAAGGAAACCGATTCGGGCACAGTTTGGGAATATGGATGGGTTTTTTTTAGGTCCAGCTTGCTAGCAAAGACAATGGGCAAATAAGATAGTGTGGTCAATAGGCCAAATCTTTGTTTTCAGTTTTCATTTTTCTACCTCGCTGATTATGTGCAAATATAATGGTGGTAGAATACAAAGCTGCAAGAGCAAAATGATGTAAGATCAGCCAACAGGGCAACGGGCATGTAATGTATGTAGAGGAGTTTGTGTTTGAAATGTAAATTTGAAACAGGGGGAAATAATGAAAGAAGGCTAGACGTAAATTTGTGCAAATTTGCTTCTCTTTTTTATAATAAAAATTCGGAATTAAAACGGTATGGCACCGAATAACAGATCCTAGTACCGGTACCGATATCTATAGTTTTGGTACGGTATCGGTTTTTGTTTGGGATGGCTTCAGTTTCGGTATTGATTGGTTTGGTACGGTACCGAATACCATCCCTAAAAGTGATGGTAGATTTGGTTTGACATATATATAGTTTGGGTTAGGGTCTCGGAATATAATGAACTATACAGGAATGTTTATGTTGTGTAATGAACTACTCGAGTGTTCATTGTACGTAATGAATTTTCAAATCCCGGTTATTGAATGTACCCGGGTATATGTGAGTATGTGACAACCATACAAGCTGTCACGTCTAATGTCACGTTGTCAGTTTGCAAGTTTTTTATTGGTCGGATACATCCAATAACTTGGATTTGAAAGTTCATTACATACAATGAACACCCGAGTAGTTCATTACACAACATAAACATTCGTGTATAGTTCATTACATTCCAAGACCCTAAACCTATATAGTTTTCCACCTTAAAAACCAATACAACAGAACATAAGAAAAACCAGAAATCAAACAGTTGCACTTGATGCTACCATCCACATCTATACAACTGATTATTTGATAATTCAGGTGTTATTTACATTGGTCATCAGAACAACAAACCTTGAAACAATCTCCGAACCCCACACTCAAGTAAAGCTCTCATCAAGACTCACTCTTTTTTACAATAGAACCATCATGTAGAAGTAAACCCTCAGTTGAATTAAAACAAGACGTTGAATAACCTGAAAAGTAAAAACGAGCCATTAATGTTATTGACAGCATAATGTTCTTTACTAGTCCAATAAAAAACAATAAACCTGAGCTGTCCCGTTCTAAGTTCTAGCTCACTTAAATTTTCTAACCCGTTATGACCAATAACCCAACGTGCCCATTTTGCCAGCTATAATATTGTACCTTCAATCAAACTCATCACCCTGATCTTCAAAGTGGTTCTCCGGTTTCTGATCTATGTTATTATTTACAAGCTGAGACTGGGTCTCACTCACTGAGTGCTCTCTATTATTTACAGTCTCAGGTTGAGTGTGAGATATTGGACTGCTGTCATTATTTACAAAGCCATTGGTATCTTCTAATGGCATTTGACAAGCATCCTCCCCAGTTTCTTCATTGCCATTCTTAAGTCCACCATCTGTAATGGTATCAGTCATTGAGTGGATAGGATCAAAGTTGCTTCCATTTGAAAGCTTATCATGTTCATACAACCCACATGGGCTGCTTCCACTAGAAAATTTATCATGTTCATACAACCCGGAGGAGTGATGAGTGCTCCCACTACTGCTGTAATCTGAAGGACCTCTGGAAAAAAAAAAGTTCGGAATCATGGTGGTTAGAAGAGCCGGCCCACAATGGTAGAACGGAAAAAGAAAAGATGCAATAAAGCAATTTTGACCTATTTACTTATGTATGTGTCAATTTGGGTTGCATTTAATCTCAAACAAAAAGGAACCACGAAACAAGTTATAAATATCTTTGAGCTTAACTTTTTCGATAGAACAGCTCAAACATCAATCAGGTTGTAGTTTATATCTCAAACGAGTAAAATGTTCAAACGTGTCGCCCAAAGTGTTATAATACAACCAACCCCCTAAATCATCTTCATTCAAAAATTCAGATTATCGTTGTGATAATAGTGATCTTGCAATCATAAGTAGCGTGTTAATAATTTATATAAAATCATATATAGTGCAGGTCAACCCATCCTGACCCATTTTTACCCATTTTGATTCAGATTATTGTTGTGATAATAGTGATTTTGCAATCATAAGTAACGTGATCTTGCCACCTTTGATACATACCTTGTCATTTGAAACTTGGGCCCTTGAAGATCAACAGCTGGTACCAAGTACCTAGACCGAGCTTCAACTGTGTGGGCCGGAATCTTCTCAATCTCAAACTCGCCCTCTGAATTGTTTTCCCCCTCCATTGTGATATCTTGTGTCATCAAAGATTGGAAGTTTATCTGCCCACAACCATCAAAAATACAAATTTCATCAACTGGAAACTTGAAATAAGAAAAACTATGGGCTTTCAGTAAAAGACATTCGCTCGTACCTGTGCTCTTGCCCACAGCGGGATCTGTATAGGGTGCATCTGTAACTCAACTTCAGAAATATACACATGATTCCTTTCCTCGACACTGACATTATCTTTTTTTAGCTTACTCGGACCATCAAAGTAATCACTATTTTCAATTCCACTTCTTTCAGGGAATACCTTCCTGTTGTCTGTATGCCCATTCTCACCATAGATGTCAACATTTTCTTCCCGTTCCCTTCTATTCTGTTTATTACAGATGTTCCATTTCTGAATCGGCTCAACAACTAATCTTGAATCATGATCAGGAGACGATTTATAATCAGCGTCTACTTCAGACAATAATCTCAATGCATACTGAATCACATAACCAGAGGAAGAAAAAACCAGCATGTGGTATTTTGACATATCGGAGCCTATACTTCTGTCCAAATTGTTACTCTTGCATTTATGGAAAGTAGAAGCAATAACCCCGGAATATGAATTCATCCTACCGGATGCTGCTGCAGTCGCCCCAGTCACCATGTTTCTCCACCCACTATTTCCATTTCTTATTCTGCCGACTGCAGAAAGTGTGATTGGAGGCTTATTGGTGGAGTCATAATTGTATCCCTGATTGCTAGTAGTCAAAAATTCTTCAACCGATTGTATATTAACTGGCCCCCCGGATGGAGATATAGCGAATAGATGGCTGGTGCCTCTTGAGGAACTTATAGTGATCCAACGGCTGTCAACGCTAAAACTTATGTCCTGTATAACCTGATTTATTGTGCAGAAAAGTTGACAGCCTCATATTGAAGAAAATCAAAAATCACAATATGAAACTGAGTCATTGAGTATCTTACCGCATTTGTAAAACCACGTTGAAGCCTGTAAAGGTGTACATAAGATACACCGTTTTCTGGTGCAGGCATGATACGGAAAACATTAAAGTTATGACCATGAACCGAAGCTGTTACCAACAAGGTACCACTAGGATCGAAACATAAAGATGCGATAGGGCTGTCATGTGCCTTAAATTGGGCAATTACTGATTTGCTCACAACATCTCTCACAATCACCTGACGAACAGAATACACATGTTATACCCAAGCATATAAATCGCAATGAAAATGCTTTGATGCTATCAAGAAAGAACACAAGATCACCTTACACTAGGATAGTTTTATAACTTAGAAAGATGTAGAAGAATAAGCTACTGAATAGGATGGTAGGGCAAGTATAAAAAAGCCATTCCTTATCACATAGTGGATCATTTTGATTATGACATCTAATAATTCATTGTTGTCCAAGAGTACACGGAAAACAAGCCACATTAACAAGCAAGAAAAGTAAAATTCATTGATGGTTTTATTATCCAGAAAAATAAACAATTATATGAAATGAATATCTTATGATGTCATCAGAGTTAGTATGTTGAATTACAACGAATATCAATGTTAAATACATTTTTAGTAACTAATGACGTCATAAGATATTCATTTCATATAACTGTTTATTTTTCTGGATAATAAAACCATCAAATCTGAACACATTACTGAAGAGTTGTATTTCATTCAGCGCTAAATCATACAGAAGGTTCAAATGATAAATATATGTCATTCATAAGGTTCATTTAATACAATTATCAAAAACTTCTTCTCATTCAGAAGCAAGTCAAGCAAGTCCAGACACTGTCTTCTAATCATTTATACATATGATTCATTCAAGACTAAATCATGTAGTATTATAGTTCCATTAAACAGGTCCTAAGAGATACTTAAAAAGAAAAACTATATACCATTCCAACATTCTCTGTATCTGGTAAACGGCCATTAGGTGTTCCACTATCCTTCCTTGCAGGGTCACTAAGTTGCTGAGGCATGTTACCATCTGGCAAGAAATCAGAATAATACCTAGAAAGCTTTTTATAACCAATATCTCCAAGTGTAACAATTCCTACAGCAAGCTGCTTGCTTGATTGTTTTGCATAGTGTGCAACAATGCTCCCATTTGTGCCAAGGGTATTAAAAGTTCTAGAGTGAGTAAGATGCTGCGGGCTAACACGTGTATTTGGCAATGCCACAGCACTACCACTGTAAGCAATCCATCTAGGACCAACAGCAAGGGGGCCCAAGCCTATATTTTCAAATCGGGAAGAGCTTGCTACTATAGGATTTGTGAGAATAGTGTACTCCCTTTGTAACGTTGCAACATCAAAAAAATGCACCTGTAAATTGTAATGCATATACATGACTACTATGTTCATATAATACATTGTACAAACCTAATGTAGCTTAAAAATTAACACCAAGCAAACAAACCTGTGCAGCTTGTAGAACAGCAACAACACGCGAACTGCATCTCACTGAGTGTACCACCGATCTGAACTTCAACTCTTTTACATATGATTGAGATTTTAATGAATAGAACCGCACTACAGTAGGTACAGACCCACCATTTAGTTGATCATGACCATTTTTAGTAATGACTGGCCCAATCTGAGCATTTCCACCTGCAGAGAAGGACCCGTCTGCACAAATTACCAGCAGAGGGCGGTCGTTTGCATAATCAACATAAGAATGGTTCGACACAGTTGATTTTGGCAGTATTTGCATATAGGAAACGGCACCATCATATCGAGAGACTATGTTACGCACATTGTTTGCATCTTCGACATCCCATACTTGGAAACCATATTGATACCCTAGCAAAAGCACTCTGCGGGTGAGATCTCCCTCACGTTCGAGCTTGTCAAACCCAGCCCAGAGAACCTTTTGTTAAAAGTCATAAAAAGACTGACATGTCATTGCCCAGTATGAGTGACCAAACAAGTACATAACATAGAAGATATAACAATAATCTAATACCACATAAGCAAAGAGTTTACAAAATTGATTATATATTTTCTTATAAACATAAGGACAGCTCAATAAAAAATAACTAAAAACCAAGAGCATCCAGTAAAATAGAAGACGGCAATTTGTTCTTGGATAGTTAGCCAATCACACTGTCACATTCTTCCATCAATGTATTTACCAATAAAAGACAGCAATTTATAGACCACACAGCAAAACACGCAGTGTCTCTTTTGTGTCGTATTATAAGTAAGAGAAACATTTAAGCATGTGTTAGCTAACTTATCTAACGATAGATAAAGTCACATATGGAAAAATGTGCTACCACCATCATGCCACAATATAACAAACATGACGCATACAAAGTTGGAATTAAGGCACTAGATACCAAATAATAACTGTATCCTAAGCAACTCTAATGCCTAGATGCTTCAATAAAAGCATAATAACCAACAACCTACATTAGATCACAACCATAATCTATGCAAAGTAGCTAATTATCACATGTACATTAAAACAAGAATCTAAAATTCGCACAAATGTCATAAACTTCAACCAATCCGTCATAAACTCTGAAAAGTATCGTGTCTCTACAATCATGCGTTTCAGCATTTCATTTTGTTTCATGAAACACAAAAGGTTTCAACTTCCTAAATCTTCAAATCATTGACAGTAAAACACAATAAACCTCATGCCACTTTCAATAATTAATGTTTCTCGTGTACTAGAACTTGTCAACTCACATCTCAAACATCATGAAAACGTCACATAACCTGTCACGTGATAGGCAAAATCAAGCTCACCTAGCGGCCAGTTCAGATGATGGCCCAACCAACTTTATGCAGGAATTTTTCTTCCCAAATTGCCCGTCTTCCCAAAAAAAAAAAAACTACACAATGGAGAATATATATTCATATCTCACATTCCATACTTGTAATGTAAACACGGCAACACATTAGGAATTCAATTAACATACATGAAACCACAAAATACACAATAGATACAACAAAAATGGCAATCCTTACCTGATCAGGAACTGCATCATTATCCCTATCCCTATCTACTATCGCAGCCGATGCCGCAGACCTAACACTCGAAGCAACAGTCGACGCACCAGACGACACAATCCTCAGATAACTCGATATCGACCTAAACGAATTCGGTAAAAACCCATTCCCACCACCACCACTTCCTACTTTTTGCTTCTGATCAATCTTCCTCATCACCAAATAATAAATCCTTCAACAAATCAAATTCAACACTATTTTTTATTCCCCTATTATTTCCACTGACCATAACCTCACAATCTTATATACATATATGATCACTTTTTTTCAAACCTATTTTTTATACATATACACATTAACAAACAGAAATTTAATTTAAAACAAATTACACAAATTCAAATAAAATAAATCCTTCACAGGAAAAAAATATATAACGAAGGATTTAAAATTTTGATTTTTGATCTAAAAAAAATCTAAAAAATTTAAGTATTTACAACGCAAAGAATCTGATTAACTAACAGAAACTAAAAATATTTTTTTTATTAGAAAAAAAAAATAATGAGGCCAAATTGAAATTGAAGTTGTTAGGGTTTTTAGATTATTAGGTGGAAAACTGTTGATGATGATGATGATGAAATTTGTGATATATACATATTTTAAAAAAAAATCAATATATATAGGTGTGTATGTATGTAAAATGATTAATTATTTTTGTTAATTATTATTTTATTTTTATGGATAAAAATTATAAAATAAAAAGATAATAATAAACTGAATGGAATCTCAGATATTTGAGCGAGAAAAGGAAGGAGATAACGAGGATTAATTGAATTTAAAGAAAGAAAGAAAGAAAAGAGTGTTTTCTGGTTTACGGAAATTTATTTATATGTGACCGCTCCCACACGTATTGTTTTTCTTTCTTTTCTTCTTTTTTCCTTTCATTGTGGTTGTAAATCTGTCTCCTCGAGAGTATTTTGTCTTATATGGGTCGTATCGAATAAACCCGTACGATGCACGGATAAATTAATGAATTTTTAAAAAGAGATTATGCTTTCTTTGTGTACATCAAATTCAGAATGAAGCTCGAAAACTTTAATTAATATATGTAACAAAGATTGTTTGGTGGTTAGCAACCGACTTCATCGACTATCAGTTTTTGGTTATTTATCTTATATGTTATATAAAAATTTTAGTTTATATAATGTTTGATTTGGAGGAATTGATGTATAAAATGAATTAATCTGATTGATTAACATTTAATGAAGTTAATTTATATAGCTTGTGTAGGTAAATTTTACTCATTTATTTATTTATTATTTATTTATTTTTTTGATGAAAATGCATATACATAGATATATTAATTAAATCAAGCATTTGCAAACATCCAAACATTTGCTACATTTTATGACATCAAAAATAGAAATTTGGAGAGAACCTAATCCCCACTTAACAATATTATGAAAAGACATATTATCAATTTTGTCATGAAAGAACATTTACAAGAAGTAAAATTACAAGAAGTAAAATAAGAAATTTTACCAACTATATTAGTTAAAGTCAATCCTAAGGAATTTTACCAACTATATTGGTTAAAGTCAATCCTTTCATTTTATTGCTTTAGAGTTTAGAATGATACGTTATCTTTAACCATTGTCATGGCCGGCTTGATAATTATGTTGGGCTACACAGTTGTCTACACGGTCAAGTTTTAGTATTATTTGGCTGGAAATATTATTGGGTTTTTTTGTTTTCAATTTATTTTTAAAATGTAAAAAAAATTTATGATAAAAGTTTAAAAAAACATTGTATTAATCTTGAAAATGTTTTTAAATATGGTGATATTTTAGATATCGACAGCCTTGATTTACTTCAAAAACTATAAATTTTAAAACATATTATTCATTTAAATAGTGACACACTTATGTTATTCTAAATTATATTCAAAAGTTTAATATTTTTTCAAATGCATATATTGTTTATATAGATATGTTAACTAATCATGTCAGCATTGGTACCGACGTACCGTCGAAAAGAGTTGTTTTAAACTAAAATTCATAAAAATTATTTACGGTCTATAATGTCATAAGAAAGATTAATTGGGTTAGCTGTTTTGTCAATTGAAAAATATTTATCTTATGAAATTGAATATGAAGGTTTAAATTAAAAAGTATGCTTCAAAAAAAGCTAGAAAAATAAACTTTATATAAATATTTTAAACGTTTTATACACTTACAAAAATTAGATAAAAATAAATAAATCTTAACTCCACCATTTATAAGTTTTTTAATTAATCTTTGTCGGTCTCAATCCCGGATAAATGGGAGAGTTTTGGTTGCCCCTTCCTATCCTGACGCCATCATCTCCTCATCCTCACTGCCACATCAGCTTTCTCTCTCCAAGACACACCCAAG
>JAOEHQ010047682.1:0-10664 GCA_025447715.1 Asclepias incarnata | reverse complement strand
TCCTAAATATATAAATCGATTTTATTATTCCCATGTTAATTTATTATTCCCGCGTATCACGCGGGATTAAATCTAGTTAGATGGGTATAATACCCTCTATTCACTAAAGTTCCAACTAATTAATTTTCATTTCTCAAAATAAAATACTAGGAGATTAAATTAAAGGCAAAACTACAAAAATATGTTATTTTATTACCTTTAATTATTTGGGGTGTTACAACTCTCCCCCACTTGAAATGGATCACGTCTTCGTGATCCAAGACGGATGCAAAGACGGATAGTAAACAAGAACATCATTCTCAGATTCCCAAGTGCATTGCTTCATGCTCCCATGCTTCCACAAAATCTTGTACGATCGTACCGTCTTGTTTTGAATTCTTCTTAGTTGTTCTTCAACAATTGCAACGGGTTCTTCCACATAGCCAAGCTTGTTATCAACTTCAATCTCATTCAATGGCACATACGAGTCTTCATCGGCGAGACACTTGTAACATCCCGAACTTTTTAATTCGTATCGTTGACTTTGACCGTTAGTTAAAGTCAAGTCTCCGTTAATAGTTTATTTTTAGTAGATATTATTGTGATTATGTGCTATGTGGTTATTATGTAGTAATAAGTGTGTGACTTATTAAATGTGTCAAATTAGTAGAAAACCCGTGTTGTGTTCCCGTAAGTTTAACGTTAGTATGTGAGCTATCGTTAGTGAAATAGGACTTGAGTTGAAGAGAAGTTAGGTGCAAGGACTAATATTGTCATATGGGGAAACTTGTAAAGTCAGTAGTTAATATAGTAGATTAATCTCAATGATTAATTACTTTCCCATAATCATCCTCTGCTCTCTCGTACGATCAAAACTCCATTTCAATCAATTTTCTAATCTTGCAATTGAGTAGTGTTGTGATCAAGATTAAGCTTCCATAACATCATCTAAAGCTACTGTAAGTATTTTCTTGATGATTTTAGTGTATTTATTCATTTTAGTAGATTGTGGTTTAAGTTGATAATTAATGGCTAAAGATAGTGATTTCGAGTGTTTCATCGAATGGGTTTTGTAAGTTATTTAGCCATGAGTATATGGATGAAGTTTTAGTGTCAAAACAGTTTTGAATCAGTGGTAATTGAAGTGTTTAAGTCGTTTTTAGTATTTGCTGTGTCTGGTTCTGTCCAGGTTGCTGTTAAATGATTTGCTAAATAACTCGGCGACTTAAGGATGCATCTCGACAAGTTGAAGGTGAAACTCAGCGAGTTAGACCACAAACTCGGCGAGTTGAGTGGTCATCTCGGCGAGTTGGGGGCTAGACTCAGCGAGTTTGGCTTATGACTCGGCGAGTTGTGTTTCGTGATTCAGTCCAGATCAGATGATTTTTAAACGTGCGTAAACTTTTAAACCGTAACTCCGTTTTAGTTCATTCCAGTGGCTATGAATTCGTAATTGAGTTTACTTTATAATGGTATTGTCCATTTAGAATGAGTTAAAGTAGGATTGTACAGAACATGAGATTAGTGAACGTTGGTCGTATTCGGTTGAGTGTTTTGAGCTATAAAGTGTCTGTAAGGCCTTTGTTGAGTAATATGAGATCCAGTAGCTTGGTTTACTGATATTTATGTGATTATAGGTGATTGGGAACACTAGGGATACATGGTAACTTGTGGACAAAGTGTTGTGCATTCTCGAGGTAAGATAACTTACTTTTGACACACGAGGGACACAACAAACATAGTTTTGATAATAACTTCCCCTTTTTAAGTAGTTTAACCTATCTCATGTTTATGTTGGGTACTTGTTGCGTGTGGGGGGTTATGTGGGAGTTGTTTATGCATGCTTTAGTAGCTATACGTTGATCGTTGATTAGGCATGCTTTAGTAGTTATACATTGATTGTTGTTTATACGTGATTTAGTAGTTATACGTTGATTGTTGTTTATGCATGATTTAGTAGTTGTACGTTGATTGTGGTGATGTATGATTAATGTAGTTTGTGATTGAGTTGTTGATGAGAAATTGTGAGGTGTATACGTAGTACACTAGACCTGAATAAGTTGCCATGTCACGAGCACGTTAAGGGCCCTAATGAGTTAAAGTAGTTGAGTAGTCTGTTGTGCAAAGTCTCGAGCACTGAGTAGCAAGTGTTAAGCTTAACCCACATTTGATTGTGAGGGTCATATGTGTTCAGTAGCCTGTACGGGGACGACGTATACTGTTCCTAGCGGGGTTTTTAGTAGTTGAGTATACCGTTGGGATTGATCACCTTTACAGTAGATGGCGGATACTCGTGGATTGGTTATGCCTTTCCTTAATGACACCGATGGTTCACCATAAGGTTGATCCATCAAGTCGGGCGTTTGGTGATTGCCTTTAATGGCATGACCTGAGTAGTTGAGTAGTTAAGTAGTTATGAGCTAATGTGGCAACTGAGGATTACTAGGCACATTGTAGGATTTGATTATCCTATTTGAGTAGTATTTGTTGATATGTGTGATTGTGCCTATATATATGCATGAGATAATTTTGTTGAAATGAGTTTAAATGGCAAAACATTTTGTTATAACATGTTATCTTACTTAGCTTTATTTAAAGCTAACACTTGTGGTTTTGTGGAAAATTATGTTGTGCCCTCAGGTTAGTACTTGAAGCAGAGACTTATGGAGACAGTGAGACGAGTAGCATTAGAGCAGCTTGTGGATCGCGGCTTAGATACCCATAGTGTCTTTTAGTAGACTATTTTATTTAGCCGTTTGGCTTGTCTTGTGGATTACGTATTTCTGTAGCTTTGTGGATTTCATTTAATTATTGTGATGATACGTAGCAAGTAACACCTTGAAGTGGTTTTATGATTCCGGTAGGAATCAAAGTGGTTTTTGAAAGAACGTTTCCGTAATTATTTAACAGTGTGATGTTTAAAGTTAAAAAGTTTTTGAAATCCATATTTTTTCTAAAGTAGGGTGTTACAACACTTCCTAAGATGAGAAACATGAAATGTAGGATGAATTCCCGAGAGTTCATCGGGCAATTCCAAATGATAGGCTACCTTTCCAACTCTTGCAATTATCTTGAAAGGTCCAATAAACTAAGGAGAAACCTTCAATAAGACACCATCACCCACATCGAACTCAAGTGGTCTTCTTCTCTTGTTTGCATAAGATTTTTGTCTATCTTGAGCCGCTTTGAGACATTCTCTTACAATTTCAATCTTCTCGGTAGTCTTCATCACAATTTCAGTGCTACCCAATTCACGTTTACCAACTTCCCCTCAACAAATAGGAGTCCTACATCCTCCACCGTACAACATTTCATAAGGAGGCATTTGGATACTAGCATGATAGCTATTGTTGTAAGAAAACTCCACCAAAGGTAAATGCAAATCCCATGTTCCACCAAAATCGATTATACATGCTCGTAACATATCTTCGAGAGTTTGAATGGTCCTTTCGCTTTGACCATCGGTTTGCGGGTGATACGCGATGCTCAAATTCAATCTCATGCCCATTGCTTCATGAAATTTACGCCAAAAGCGAGAAGTAAAACATACATCTCTATCGGAGACAATAGAAATAGGAACACCATGTCTTGCCACTACCTCTTTGACATAGATTCTAGACAACACCTCCGACGATGATGTTTCTTGAATAGGTAAGAATAATGCACACTTCGTCAAACGGTCAACAATCACCCAAATGGTATCAAAATTGAGTTCTAGGAGTCTTTGGTAATTTGGTGACAAAATCCATTGTGATGTGCTCCCACTTCCATTTCGGAATTTCTAATGGTTGCATCAACCCACACGGCTTTTGATGCTCGGATTTTACTTGAGCACACGTAAGACATTTTTCAACATGCTTCACTACATCATGCTTCATTCCCGGTCACCAATACTCTCTCTTCAAATCATGATACATTTTCGTTGCACCCGGATGAATAGAATATTTGGACTTATGAGCTTCATCGAGTAAGACACGCTCACTTCGCTAGAGAATGGAATCCAAATCCTATCATGTCGCATGATAAGACCACGAGAATCCTTTGAGAAGTATTGAATTTGACCTTTGATCCTTTCTAACTTAGGATCTTTTTGCATTGCCTTTTCTTGAGCTTGCTTTACTTGGTCGAAAAAGTCGTTTGTGATTAACACACGAAGAGATGATACAACAAAAGAACAATGAGAACTCTTCCGACTTAATGCATCCGCTACAACATTAGATTTGCCGGGATGGTATAAAATTTCACAATCATAATCTTTTAGAAGGTCTAACCACCTCCTTTGACGATTGTTAAGATCTCTTTGCTCGAAGATGTACTTGAGACTCTTGTGATCGGAGTAGATGGTAAACTTGACACCATAGAGATAATGGTGCCACATCTTCAATGCAAAAACAACCGCCGCTAACTCTAAATCATGAGTAGGATAGTTCTTTTCATGTACCTTTAATTGCCTTGAAGCATAGGCAATGACCTTACTTCTTTGCGTGAGGACACCACCGAGACCATTTGCCGACGCATCACAATAAACCGAGACCATTTGCCGACTCAACTTCTCTCTTAATTGCTTAAATGCGACTTCTTGCTCGTTTCCCCAAACAAATTTCACATTCTTCCTTGTTAACTTGGTCAAGGGCGAGGCTATCTTAGAGAAGTCCTGAATAAAACGACGATAATAACCCGCCAATCCAAGAAAACTTCGAATCTCCGTTGGACTTTTAAGTTGATCCCATTTCATAACTGCACTAATCTTTGCCGGGTCCACCATAATACCTTCATTGTTAACCACATGGCCAAGAAATTGCACTTCTCTTAGCCAAAATTCATATTTAGAGAACTTGGCATAGAGTTTTTCTCTTCGTAAAGTCTCTAAAACCTCCCGCAAATGAACTTCATGATCGGCTTGACTTTTGGAATAAATGAGAATGTCATCAATAAAAACAATTACGGACTTATCAAGCATAGGATGACATACTCGGTTCATGAGATCCATGAAAGCAGCCGGGGCATTGGTAAGACCAGGGCATGACAAAGAATTCAAAATGCCCATAATGAGTACGGAAAGCCGTTTTAGGAATATCTTCATCACGTACTTTGAGTTGGTGATAACCGGAACGAAGATCGATTTTTGAGAAATATGAAGCTCCTTGCAATTGATCGAAGATATCATCAATTCTTGGCAATGGATATTTGTTCTTGACGGTTACCTTGTTGAGTTCACGATAGTCTATACACATGCACATGCTACGATCCTTCTTCTTCACGAATAGAATAGGTGCACCCCACGGGGAACTACTAGGGCGAATGAAGCCCTTGTCAAGTAATTCCTGCAATTGTTTCATCAACTCTTGCATTTCTGTAGGTGCCAAGCGGTAGGGAGCTTTAGCAATAGGAGTAGCTCCTGGAATAAGATCAATAGAAAACTAGACTTGCCGTTCAGGAGGGATTCCCGGCAAATCATCAGGGAAGACATCTGAAAATTCAGAAACAATAGAAATATCTTGAATAGATGGTGACTGCTTTTTAACATCAACAATATGAACGAGATAGGCTCGACAGCCATGAGACAAATATCGACGAGCACAAGCATAAGTACAAATAGAAATCGTTCGCTCATTTCTATCTCCATAAATATCCATATCCTTCCAGCTAGAAGTCTTTAAACGTACCATCTTCTTATTACATGAGAAGCTAGCGTTAACGGAACTCAACCAATCCATTCCTAATATCACATCGAATTCTCCCAAAGAAAAAGGAATCAAATTGTCTTGAAAGACCTCGACATCAATAACAATTTCACAAGCGCGATATATATCAATTACAAGTTCAACTTTGCCATTTCCAACTTCAACTTCTAAAGGGGCATCTAACTTGGACTTAGGATTTGGGATAACATGAATTAATCTAGTAGCAATAAAAGATCTATTTGCTCCGGAATCAAAAAGAATGCGCATAGGAATTCCATGAACAAGAAAAGTACCTGAAACTACATCTTGTGCATTCTTCGCCTCGTATACGGTAAGTTGGAATGATCTCCCCCTTTGATTTCCCATCCCTTGAGTATTCTTTCTTTCCGCTTCCCTTCTCTTCTCCTCTCGTCTCTCTTCCTCGCTCAACATGGGACATGAGCTTCTTACGTGCCCTTCTTGATAACATTTGAAACAAACAATGCCCCTACGAGGTTTGAACTTACAATGCTTACTCATATGACCCGGTTTCCCACAATTGTAACAACCCTTGATCGGTGATCCCCTACTCGGTGCTCTACCGAATGATTTTTCTTACATAGCCTACAAAAAGGCACATTCTTCTTTGGAGATCCACCACTAGACATCCCGTCTTGTTTGAAACATTTACTTGGAGAATTATTTTCCTCCACCTTCCTTTTCGAGCTATTTTCTTCTTGAAGTGATTGCTCCACCTCGTGATCCCTTGCAACATCTACCAACATAGAGAATGAATTCATCTGTCTTAAGCTAATTCTCTCCCTTAAGTTCTTGTTCAATCTTCTAAAGAAATGTTCCTTTAGCAAGACATCGCTTTCGAGGAATTCCGGACAAAATTGAGCCTTGTCCAAGAACTTCACTCGAAATTCATTCACACTCATATCGCCTTGATTATCGTTCAAGAATTCACTCCTCAACTTAGTCACTTCCGCTTCGGAGCGGAACTCCTTAAAGAACATAGTTTTAAACTCCCCCCATTCAACGATAGTCATAGCATCCTCACCCCTAACTTTCAACAATGCGTCCCACCACCTCTTCGCCTGGTTTCTCAACATACTAACCACGTAAACCACCTTCAATTCTTGAGGGAATTGACAAGTATGGAAGGCCCCCTCAATCTCCGACACCCACCTAGTACATATAACCGGGTCAGGCTCACCGGCATATTCGGGTGGATGACAAATAGTGAAGTCCTTGTAGCTAAACTTGTTTTTATGAGAAGTAACACCGGGTTCGATAACCTTTCCACCACCATCACCATTTTTACCTAAACTATCTCGCTTGATAAATTCTTCTTGTACGGCGATAGCCACTTCCTCTCTAATCATCCGTGCGATGTGATCATTCATAGCACCCTCTAAAGTCTTATTCAATTTCTTCACAAAGAAAGGAGAAAATGTTTCTAATGCACGACCGATTTGGTCTGAGATATTCATGCTATTATTAGGGAACACGGTTTCCCTTTCCTCATTTTGATGGCTAGTTTCTTTGTCATTGAGCGGTACTTCAGCCATACTATAATAAGAAAACAATAACAATTTCGAAGTTAAATACCCAAGCACGGCCTCAATTCTATGATCTCATACCATACCAATTCAAATTTTAACGCGTTTAACTTGGAAACATTTTAGTACTTCACCATAATAATTCCGGACTTATTATGCCACCATACTAACACTTTTACAAGTTAACCCCGTTAAACTTCGTCATGGTCTAATTTGAAATCACCTACAACCTAAGGTCAAGTCACAACTTATGGTTTAAGTCTAGGTGTTCCTCTATAATATCGGAACGCCTAAATCCCTTAAACCTCGGCTCTGATACCAACTTGAAAGGACTCGACCCAAATTTTTTTTATTTTATTTTATTTTATTTTTTCTTTTTAGCAGCACAACTTGCGGCGCAATTTCATTACCGGTTAATAGAACCGAACCGCTTTGTAACCAATAACCGAAACCGGTTATTAACCGAAGTAGTGTTAACCGATTATAGGTTAGGATTAACCGTAGGTTAGGAATCGATTACCATTTTTTTTTGACAAAACTGGTTTCAACCGGTTAACCGATAACGGTTAATTTTAATTAAAAAAAACCGGTTAACCGGTTATTCACTAAGAAACAGAGCATCCCATATAAATATATAATACCCACCAAACACAACCACATATAATACCCACCAAACACAACCAAAACCACATAAATATCTAAAATTGTTCCTCCGTTCCTTTATTTGTTCATTTATCCATTTATCCTTTTTTTTTAAATGGTTGGTGATGAAAGAAAACTTACCTGTTGGTGAAAGAAAACTTACCTGTTGGTGATGAATTGCAGCTTCAAGTTCTTTGACGATCTCGACCATAGTTGGTGCGTTGTTAAAGTAAGTATATATAACCATCTATTCTCTAGTTAGATATCTTCCAGTTAGATGAAACAGATGTAGCACCAGAAGATGTTATATAAAAGGAGGTTTATGTTTTGGTTTGAAGAGATACCGTGAAAAACATAACATCTTTTCTTCCAATGTTGTAGCCGCCGTCGAACTCCACAAAAGAAAAAGAAACTCTTTTTCCTTTCATTGAAGTTGTACAAGAAGAAAATAAAATAAATGGGTTTTATTTTGTCTGAGATGTGTGTGTATTTAGCATTGTTTGTGACTCTCAACCGGTTAAAAAAAAAACTGATTTAGGTTAACCGGTTAGGAATAACCGAAACTTCCATCGGTTACAGTTTTAGACACCAACCGATCCCGGTTAACCGGAACCGGTTTTTTTTTTTTGGAAATTAACCAAAACCGGTTTGGACCCTATATTAACCGAACCGGTTAACCACTTTTGACACCTCTCAGGCTTCTTTTTGGTATGATTTATGGTGTGGAAATATTGCTCTATGCCACCGATTTCCTACACTTTTTAATCTTGAACTTGACAGAGCTATTGTGCGATCTCAACTAGATGGAATGGTGTGGTTTTTTCTCCGGGTTGGCGTAGACCGTTGAGAGGAGGAGTTGAAAGTTCTGAATGGTTGGCATTAGAGTCGGTTCTTAGTGAGGTGCTATTGGGAAACAATGAGGATCGATGGGTTTGGTCTTTGTCAAATGGTGATGTCTTTTATGTTAAGGAAGCTCGGATTAGAATTGATGATAACACTCTTCCGGTGAGTACAAATTTAACTCGTTGGAGCAAGCTTGTCCCAAAGAAAATGAATATCTTCATTTGGAGATTATTGAATGATCGAATTCCTACCTGTGTTAACTTGTCTAACAAAGGTATTGATATGCCTACGATTCTATGCCCGACTTGTACTGCTGCTGCTGAGACCACGCATCATTTGTTTTGTGAGTGTCATGTTGTGGTAAAACTTTGGAGTTTAGTTGAGAAATGGCTTCAGGTCTCGCTCCCGATTCATACTAATCTGATTGATTTCTTTGAAAATTTGGACAACATGCAAATTAAATCTTCTAGTAGGTGGTGCATGGAAGCAATTATATTTTCTATGCTTTGGAACGTATGGAATTTTCGAAACGAGAATGTGTTTACTACTCGGAGAAACCGACGAGGAACTCTTTTTGATACAATTGTATCGCAATCGCACATATGGGCAACGAGCAGGTGTAAAAAGCTTGGCATTTCGCGGGACGAGTGGTTCCAAAATCCTTTATTACATATTTAAGTTTTTCGAGTTGTTCTTTTTGGTCTCGTGCCTTGGGAATTATATGGATTGCATCAAAAACATTGACAGAGTGAAAACCGGTGGCTTGGCCTCTGTCAGTGAGGGTTTTTCACGTGTCACGGCATGAGTTTTTTGATCATTTTTGCTTCATCGCAGTTCAAGTCCCAAGAAGGTCTAGGTTGCTGTTTATTTCGCTTCTGTTTCCTAGACATGTAATTATTGTACATATTCATTTTGTACTGGTATCTGGTGCTTTGCTAGATACCTTTTTATTTATAATATATAGCCGTTAAAAAAAAAAAATTTAAGACATATTATCCATTTAAAAAGTGACACACGCCTATTAACATTTTATATTATATTCAAAAGTTTAATACTTTTCCAAATGCATATAGTGCCTATAGAGTTATGTTAACCATTCCTGTTAGCATTGTTATCGCCGAAATAAGTTTTTCAAACCTAAAACTCATAAACCATTATTTATGGTCTACAATGTTAAAAGAAAAATTAAATGACTTAGCTATTTTGTCAATTGAAAAAGATTTATTTTATGAAATTGAATATAAAGATTTAATTAAAGAGTTTGCATCTAAAAAATCTAAAAAAATAAACTTTATATAAAAAATTTAAATGTTTTTTACACGTACAAAATGTAGATATATATTTTTTTAAACTCTATCATTCTAAGCTTTTTAGTTTATTTTTTTCAATCTCAAAGGAAAAGAGTTTTTGTTAAAGACTTTAAAAAAGACCTTCAAAATTATTCTCGCCTAGAGCCACGAAAAAGCTTAAGTCGGCCATGTTCGGTATACCGACATACCTAACTAAATTCTCTAATCGACGAGAGGTTGCCATTTATGTCCGTTTGCAAGCCAAAAGCGACGGCGTCGGTTTGTTAGCCAAAAACGACACGCATCACATTGCAACTAGGGTTGGCAATTGGGTACCTGTTAAGACTGTTAAAGACATGTTAAGCAAAAAATATACTATGCAATTTTTTCTATTTTTAAAAATAATTGTTTTTAGTATCTTAAAGTTTATCATTTAACTTTTTTGATACATAAAATAAATAACTGTCACGTTCAAACCACCAAAGACAAGTGTTAAATGAGTCGTTTTCATGTTTGAAAGTTGAGAATTTTGCGCGCACCGAACCTGTTAAGACCTGGTAAGACACGATTTGTCAGCCCTAATGTAGGAAACACAAGTGTTTGCACTAAACTTCTTTATGCTCTTAGAGAAAAAAAAAAAAGATACTTGATTGATTAATGACCAGTTGAGTTTTGTATGTACC
>JAOEHQ010047681.1:0-10664 GCA_025447715.1 Asclepias incarnata | reverse complement strand
TTGTAATGGAAAAGGAATGTAGTATATATTAAATAGAAAAAATCGTGGAGATGACACATAGGATTTTATCCTATGTGACGACGTATGATGGATTTTGGAGATAGAGATTTATATATATATATATATAGATATTTTCATTTTCCACTCTATATTGATCATATAGCATGTGATATTAATTAAAGATAATATAAATGAAATACATACCAATTTTTTTTAAATGAAAAATGTCGAATAAAACACGTCCTCATCATCCAAAGGTGAGGACCCACTTAGTCCAAAGTAGTCGGTTGTATTAACCGGGCCCCGTTACATCCAACGTTAAATAGGGCTCCAATTAAGGAATTAAAACCACCTTCGAATGGAGTTAACAAGGATCGAACTCTCACCTTCCGATAAAATCTGATGTCTCACCGTTGATCCCAATATTGACAAATACATACCAATTAGGGCGATGGCAACGTAGCGGTAAACACGGATGAAACTCGCGGCAATGCAAAGCTACACCGCCGCCTTTGATTTAACCACGCGTGGAAGGGTGAAATGCGGCAAAGTATCCCTCGTTCCAATCACGCGTGAAATGTTATTTGTGACCGTTTGAAAAGTGGACTGGTTATTTGTGACCAATGAAACCCCAGAAACAAGTTGAATATCCATAAAAAAAAAAGAACAAGTTTATATATATATATATATATATATGTTCATGGTTTTGATCGAGTGACATCAACAGCAAGGAAAAACTAAAAAAAATAATAGTCCTTCAACCACCTTTGCCTTATAGACCAGAAGACCTTGGCTTCGGAAGATGGTGGTGCGTGGCGATCGTAGGCTGTGGTGGTGGTCACAGACGACGGTAATGGCTGGTGATGATTATGGTGAAGTGAGTTTGTAGTTTTTAGAGAGATAGGAGTTGGTGGCGTATTTTGGTTTCGGAAATGGAGAAGATGGTGAATGGTGATGATGCTCCATGAATTCCCGGCGAGAATTTCGGCAGTGATAGCGGTGGCCGGCCAACAGTGGCTGTGGCCGGAACTCTTGAGAGTGGAGAAGGAAGTTGTATGACCTTGGATTATTTTTTATTATAGTAATGTTTAAGACCATTATTCACTTTTATTTTTTGTCATTTCCATTTATCTGAAAATGATCATATTCTGGCTTGGAATTTGCCACGTGTTCTCACTTTGTATAATTTTTATGCTTTTTAAGTTTTAATAAGTATTATTATGTAATGTTTTTAGAATTATTATGTAATGTTTAAGTAACCATCACCAAATGATCTAGTGGCAAGGAGGTCTCTTTCCTCACAAGAGGTCAGGGGTTCGAGTCCTACCCTAGGCATATTTGGGGTGGCCACAGGTATTTAATTTCCACCTATGGTGGGCCTGGGTGAGTTTTCCCCCTCCAGATCTTTGGGCGATAGGGGTTTCTCATCGAGGGGTTTAAATTGGGGGCGAGGGGGCTCTCTAGCGCGGACCCGGTTAAGACAATGTATGCTAGACCTCCCGATATTCGCAAGTAATCCACACCTTTCAAAAAAAAAAAAAAAATGTAATGTTTAAGTTTTAATTTATTTTTAAGTTTTTAAATAAAATGAAAATTATAGTGAGGGGTTGGTGAGGGGAGTGTTGCCAATGAAAAATGGATTGTGGTATGAGTGAGGGGTTAGCTGAGATGGCATAAGGAGATTGGTTGGGAGTGAGTGGTGGGTGAGGGGTGAGGCAACCATTGCCAACCCTAAGGTAGTCGATCATCAATTAAAGGATTCTTAACTGATAACTTCCCTTTAGAATCCATGTGTGTCTTTATATGCATTTCACGCTCCATGTGTGTCTTTATATGCAGCTTGAAGCGGTCTCTCTACCTTCGGATAGAAATATGACTGTCTACATCTCACCTCCCTTATACAGTTATATCCGTATTTGACGAGATTGAGTATTGTTGTTGTGTCTTTATATGCAGGTGAATTAAATAATTGTATGTTAAATAGTAGGAATTCAAACAACATTCAAAACATCAAAAATTAATACAGAATGATTAGCATGTTACCTTGATAGAATTGGATTTCATGTTACACAACTAGGAATGCACAACATTTTGAAAAAATTATTCTTTCTAATTAATTTATGTCATGGAATTAAAATGCAAATCGTATAATGGACTAATTAAAATTGGTGGTTTAATTTTTGCAATACAAGTCTACAATAAAAAAGAAGCACTTTCTAGCGCAGTGGTTTCTTATCCCAAGTCCTCCTGTGAGGCAAGACCCGGGTTCGAGTCTTGCTGAGGGGGCAAAGGTTTACCTTAATTAAATGGCGTGCCCCTGTGTCGGTTTACTTAAGGGTTTTCCTCCCCCGTGGTTTCCCAGACGTGCACGGTCGCTAGACCTGGTTCGACTGCCCGTATGGATGTACGACAGGCTAGCCGTCCCGTTGCCGTTAAAAAAAAAAAAAAACAAGTCTACAATAAAACAAATCAAACAGAAAAAATGACGTTCGCCTTCTTAATCTTTTATTCTTGGTGGGCTTCATTAAAAGTAGGCATTATATAATGGGCTAAATCTTGTAATGGGCTAATCAAAATGGGGAGCTATAAAGATGTGGGTCTTGTATGATTGAGCAACCCATACAAACCATTACCGGCCGTCCGGCCGTGATCATAAGCACTTATACACTGATATAGTTAAGTAGCACTTAATTATAACTAGTGGGTTTGGGCCCCACGTTGCGGGGCCTCGTTTAACGCATTGGAAAGGTTTAATTATGCTAGTGTACTTGAATTCAATATAAAACCGTTTAACTAAAAATAATTAAAAGCCAAAGTATTACTGAAAGTTGGCCTTAAAACATATATACTAAAAAGAAAAAAAGGTCGCAACAAACCAATAGTATAATAATTTAAACTAACAAAATGGAGCGCGACGTGGCAAAATGATAACAATATTTATTTAAACAAAGAAACCAAAAAGAAAAAAGTTTGCAACAAACCAAGAATAGCAAAATATATATAAAAAAACCAATATTCTAACAATATTTATTTAAGTTGAATACCAAAATTCGAAAAGGAAAAAAAACATACAAGATAAAAAAAACAAAAAAAAAACTAAAAAAAACATAACGGGAAAAAAATATGCAAGATACAAAGGAAAAACAAAATGGACGCAACGTGGTAAAATCCGAACAATGATAAGAATGCAACGTGGCAAAAATCTAACGGCGAGGCACGTGCGGCTGTAACAGCGCCACTTGTCACAAAATTTATGGCAAGGGCACTGTTCATCCATTCTTGCCACTCAGGTTCGACTCTTTGCCCCCTTGTTTTTGCCCCCTGAACGTTAATTACTCTCCTTCAGCTTTTTAGATGCGCTGGGCCGCTGGCAAATTGATAAACTGGATTAGTGTCATTTAACGCTACGTGTTGTTATTTGCGAATGCCAGATTGTAATTATGGGTAGAGTTTTTTCGATTGTAGTTATGGGTAGAGGGTTTTCGATTACGTTTTCAACCGCTCAGCCTTGTATTGCTTTCTTCTGTTTTTGCTTCATATGCTTCTACCAGGTATTTTGTTCTTTCAGTTGTACTCTATTTCAGGTCTGGAATTCCCTTTTAATCTTATCGGTTCTATTATTTATAACTGTTTATGTGTTTTAATCAATTGGCCACTCTTAATTTAGGTCTCATAGTATTAGTTGATGTTTTATATTTTCGATTATTGTTTAGGCTAAGGTTTTAGGTACATAATATTTTTTTTTAAAAAAAGTTTTATGTTGTTGTTTATCATTGCCATTATCCTATTATTGAGTTTTTATGTTGATAAAAGTAAAAAAATTTGTGTCTACGTGGTAACTGTTGACACTTTTGTTCGCTGAGCTATCCTTTGAAAGTTATTGGTTGGTTAACTTTGTTCCTGATTTAGGATCCCTTCCTGTTGAGTTTCGTCACATTTATTGACCTTTAATTTCCTGGGATTAAGGTGTCTTTTAGGTTTTTTTTTTTTATGTCTTTTTTTAACCTGTTTTGTGGCATGTTTATTTGGGGATTAGTGGCTTTAGTACATACGTGGATGTTTTCTGGAGAATAAGATTTTGGGTGGGAGATATTGTTTGTTTACACCCACAATTGCATAACGTTTCTTCTACTGCTCAACTGCATTGCGGGAGGTAAACTTTTTTTCTTCTTTTTATATTTGTTGATGTTTCTTGATCTTCTCTATATCTTTTCGTGTGATTGCTATTGTTGAAGGTGTGTTGCTGCTCTTTCGGTCGGTTGCATTGCAGAGTGTAAGGTTTTCTTTTCTTCTTTTTATATTTGTTGAAGTTTGCTCTTTTATCTACCCTGTCTTTTTATGGTTTGCATTAGTTATTTTATATCTTTGTTTCATTTTATTTTGTATTCTGTTTGTTGTGGTTTCTTTTGTTGAATGTTTATTTATATCAAAGTAAAGGCGTGTTTCGAAAGCCGTCCCTGTTGAGGCTGTGATCATTTTTTTTGTGGTTCATTGTTACTGTTGTTTCGGGCACATTTTCGTTCACCTTCGTTGGTTGTTCGATAGTATTTGGAAACTGTTGGTTGGGCTTGATTCCTTCTTGCTATTCATCAATCTCAGCTGCAATCACGCCATGTTTAAGTTGCAATAAGGTAATTCCGCTTCTTATCCCCTTGCTGCCAATTTTCTCTTCGAGTAAATTTATATTTGTCGATTACTTTAATGTTCAAAATTGCACAACTTTACGTCACTGTATTCTTGATGGAAGCTCTAGTTATTAGCATTACCTTTATACTTGATGGACCAAAACCACCTTCTCCCCGTTTGTTGTAGCTAGAAAAGTTATTAGCTGCACTAGCAATTGTTGACAAGCTAAACACTGCCACTTTATGCCTCTCCTTTTGCTGCTACTGTTGTCGTTATCTAGGACATTTAGTACAATACCTACAAAGGATTAAGTCGATCGACAGAACTTATATACAAAAAATGATCAACCCAAAAACAAGTCTTAACTCTTACCTCTATGCATACTTGACCAATCCCTTAGTTGTTTGAGTGTCAACCACCTTCTCCTGGTTTCCCTGATCTAACTTTAGAAACATGGGCCCATGAGAAAGCCATTAAGAGCCTTGAGGCTAAACAGATTTTGACAGCTGCTGCAGAAAATGATTTGGAGTGATTGTGTTAGGTGGTGATCATGCGGTTAATTTTGGATTTTATGTTTTTGGATCATAGGTCTCACCTTTTAGGAAACCTTAAAAGCTCATGTTTTGCTATTAATTACCCTTTCTATAAAAGAGAGGGACTTTATTCAGGTTCGGGAAGAAGAAAAATGGGTTCATCATCCATCACGTCAACAGCAAATCGATGGATTTATGCCAAGACTTTTAGCATTTGTTACATTTTGATGCACAGTCATTATGAATGTAGGTTTTTTGGGACCGCTGTGAGTTCGAGATTGAACTTTGGGGTGGGGAAGATTGTTGTTTTCTTCTTTTTACAAAAGTAATACCAATATCTTATACATATGACATATCAATGTTAAGGAGATTTAACAATGATTGGTTTAGCACTGGTTGAACACTTATACCTGTGAAATATGTTAAGATGCTGATTAACCTACTACCTTATCCTAAGTTTCATGGAGGGCGGGTCTGCTGTAGGTTTCCATTCCCAATTCCTTATTTTTAAATAGTAAATGTAGTTTGTTTTTCATTTCTATCCTATAGATTCCAGCCATGGCTGGACATTTTAGGTAAGGTTAATCACCGATAGCACAGCAGATACAATTGAATACTAGGTCAACATAGGTTTTGCTCAAAGCTGAAGATCTTAGGTTAGGGTTGTGTCGCGTTGTAATGAACATAAAAATACTGTAAGTATGACAATGCAAATACTACCACGAGTTTTTTAGTAAACTAAAGCAGTTTTAGTCAGGCACTCAGTAGGATTACCAAACACTTCTCGATTACCATATTTGTCGGAATAATAAGGTGTTTTCACTGTTCAGTATGCTAAATTGGATGAATTATAGAGCATTCAATATGGAAAATACGTTAAAAACTTCTTTTAAGACCATGTTGATCATTAATTAATTCCAGTGTATTGGATTTTAATGTTATAAGAATACTCCATTGATACCAGGTGCACATTGGATGCATGTGCAGCCTAAGCATGACTGGATATGTACTTAGCATGCCCCATTTATTAATACTCCATATTATAAAAAAAAAAAAGTTTGCATGTGAGAGTATAGCATGGCCTGTTTCTGTAAATGGTTGAAATTGTTTGTTATTTTGGTTGACCTTTTAGTTTAAATGGACAATAATTGACTCAATGGATACTGCAAACAATTTAACATTCTGTTTTCCACCTGTCTTCACTAAAACTACATAAAATTGTTGTAATGCATGACATTTATGGCATATGAAAGGTAGTTTTACCAATCATTATTTAACTAACCTTCATTAACAAATATATATCTACTATAATAGGTCTTGATCAGCATTGCAGTAATATAAGTGTGAATGACAGTCCCTTTTGCAGCACATACAAAGAAGACGAAAGCAAATCCCTAACTTTTGTAACTTGAATATTTTGTACTCAAACATAACATAACGATCGTCTAAGCTTTGTAAGTTCCGCACCACCAGAAGTTATAAATGCAAACCAAGAACAAAATTGTCGCCCAACGGGCGACCTCAAACCACCTAGTTATTACTAATGTTTTAGACTTTTAGATCGTTTGTCAATAAAAGAAGTGGCAAGACTGATTTCCTATCGAAAGTAGGCGGGTAAGTGGATTTTGCTCACCCAACTCATATTTGATTACAAGTTGTTTGAAGTATTTATTTGGACTAGGTGAAAACAAAGTTATAACTGGAGATTCGGGTGGTTGACTTGAGACATCCAACGACTTTAGTAACAGGGGCTCATGGTTTAAGTTTCACATGGAACAAAATATTAAGGTTTTTTATGTTGACTTAAGAGGTTTTCTTTCACCTATGGTTGGTTTTCTCTTACCTATGGTTGGTTTTCATTCTATGGAACAAAATTTGTTTTAATACTTTTTCTAGAAGTTTTCAGTTTTGGTTTGTCATTCACTCATTTGGGTTTTTAAAAAACATTTAAACGTAATGTTGTGGTTGTGGTATTACTTTTAAAAAGGAAAGCGAATACCCGCGACAACACGCAGGATTGAACCATCTAGTTGGTTATAAATAATTGATTTTTTGACATTAGCTTATGTATTTAAGCTTTGAATACAATATCTACCAATATACTAAAACAGGATTGATGCATTCTTTAATCGACATGTGACATTTTATTTAAGCGGCATGTGTCCCTTTAATTTAATATTCAATAATTCTAATTTTTAGATAACATAAATAATTAAAACTTTTAATTATTTAATATTTAAATATAGATTCTTAATATAACTAAAACTCTTATATAAAAAATCTTATTATATTTAGTGTTATCATAATTATCAATTTACATCACCAATTCTATTTTTGGTGATAATTTATCTTTTGCAACATATTGTTATTTATAATATCATATATGTGTATATATAACTTATTTCCATCACCAATCTTATTTTTTATGGTAATTTATATTTTACAACATATATACGAATAAAACTTATTAATTCTAATTAATAAGACATGTTAAATTATTAAATAAATAATAATATACTTATGTTTCTAAATTATAATTTAATATTACTTATTATCCAAATATTTATCAATTAACTAACCTAACTAAACGTAATTGAAAATTTTAAAAAGACACGAATAATTTTTCACAGTCATGACTTTAAATTAGGTGATATCATTACCAATATCAAAAATAATATTAGATATTGGGCTAACGTTGGAGAAACCAAATGTATGTAATAGAGCATGTTTAAATATTATTTTCTTTAAAAAAAAATCAATCGTAACATATATATAGTCAATCCGTACATAGTACGAGTATTAAGACTAGTATATATATATATATATATAACTATCACAAAGTGCTCACGTGGCATCTTCTCGTCGTGCCATATCAGTTTTTTCCTAGGTGGCGGCTCCATATTACTCCAAATGACACATCATCAGCCACGTAAGCATCACACCTGCATACATCAACAGTCTCGTAAGCATCTAAGTGTTATATGCATATTTGATAAATTATTTATAAAAAATGTTGGAGAATGAGATTGAACACATGACCTCTAGCTTGCCATGAGTTCCATTTTACCACTTGATCTATTAAAACTTTTGTTTTTTTTTTTTTTTTGTAAATTCACAATAGTTAAACAATATTTTCTTAAAATATATTAAGGTAATTAACTACTCCATAATTGTTCATACAACATAATAGTTCGTCCATTTATGTTGTCAAGCTATGTTTTATTGATATGATATAATAATCTCATACTAGCTTTAGGACCCGTGTAAAACACGGATATGACATTTTTACAAATTAGTTGTATGTAATATGTTTAGTAATATTAAAGAAAATCCTTGTATATATGGAGTAGTTGACCAAAAAATAGATTGTTCCTATGAAATGGCCAACTTTTTTAGTGTTCATAGCAGTATTAAGAAAAGCACCTTCTAAATAACAAAAGCATATGATAAGCATAACATACATTAAAGTTCCCCAAAAGCACTAAACGGAGCCATTGTTTTCTTACAAGCCAACATCCAATTTACGAATATGTTTAGTAACAGAAAAACGAAATACATAATAAAGTAGACCAACTTTTTAGCGGGAAACACGTGGACTATTTGACATAGGCTATTCTTTAAACATCTTGATCAGAGGTCTTGGAGGTTAAGGATCTGCACGTATGTAGTTTCAAAACAATACATCTATTAACAATTCAACAAAACAAACAAATAGTTAAAAAGAATATATCTGAAAACTAATTGTATTCTCCTACAATAATGGCATTGTCAGGTTATCATAACGACATATTATCAACAAAGTAAGATCAGGGTAGAAACTAAGAGTGTTTTATTATATGATTTTAGTTGGCAACTTGTCATGGTATTTTTTTAAAGGCATGGTTGTCAATAGTTTCATAGAGTAATATATCAAAAAACTGGATGCCAATAATAATGATGGTAAATACACATTAAGGTTTTGCAATTTTTTCTATGTAAGTTTCTGTTAAGTTAACTAACTCAATAGCAGTAGCATTATATTGACATAATAATAATTCATGGTTGGAGCAAGAAGCCAACACATTTAATCTGTATTATTGATTCAAACACGGGTTGTCGATAAGAAAATTATACAATCAATTTTATTAAATAAATATTTATAGAACCCGTGAAAACCCGGATCGTCAATAGGCAATTTATACTACAAGTCTTATTAAATAATGAAATAAATATAATCAATCGTTGAAGAAATAAATTTGTTTAATGCGTATAAGTATATTGAAAGGATACTCCATTTGTAAAAACTGGTTTCACATACAAAAATTAATTTCGTTTCAATTGAGTGTCATACACAAACATTAAGTAAGCATATAAAAAATAGAAGATGTGTAAAATACAAAATGTAACAATAATTATAATGAAAGGGGTCTTCATAATTCAGGGGTGCATATATTATTTACACGTTTACCATAAAATTCAGTGTGTGCCTATATTATTTGTACATTTACCATAAAATTCAGGGGGGTGCATATATTATTTGTACGTTTACCATAAAATTCAACAACTGCAGCTTCAACTCCTAAAACAATATTCGGATCAACGCCCCATCAAAGTCAATGTCCATTGTTATTTGACCTTTCTTAAGGCTCTGAACACGCATACCTAGAGATTTTTCAGGTAAATAAGGAGTTTGAATTCTAAAAAATTTAAAAGAAGTGCAGTATGCTTTAAAATGGTACCTTCAATCTTTGAGATTTTAAAAATCTTTACTGGAGAAAATGATATGAAAATACAAAAGAACAAAAAATAAGGTTCACATTTTTAAAAACTTTAGCATAAGCAGTGTTTGGATTTGCGTTTTGGAAATGATTAACTTCTTACGGCAACTTAAGGTGCAGCCAAACACCATATCCCATAGTTAACTTTAATTATTTAATATCACATAATCAGTTTTAGAAGGCACATCCCAACTTGAATTAAGCATCTAAGCAACATGAGCATTTAAGTAAGATGGAAAGTTAAGATGTGTTCAGTCACCTGTAAATACTCGTCTCTCAACAACTTGGCGATGCTCTTGATGTATACTTTCTCTTAGGATCTGAAAAATGTTCATTGCAGACGAAAGGTTAGAAATTAATATGAAGGAATAAAAGAAGGTCAAGAATGTAACACCCATCTTTAGAAAATATGTATTTCAAAATTTTTTCGAAATAACCTTTTCAAAATGCGGAAACGTCCCTTTTAAACAACATCATTTCCTAATGGAAATGCAAATCAAACGTTTGGTGTTACTAATCGCATCACAACGACAATCAAAAAAATCCGCACTCAAACAAATCAACAACAATATAAACGAAATCACAATCATATATTATACAAATGAGGCAATCTATGGCAAAAGTCTTCATCACGCAAGCTTCTACCCAATCTCGCTCTACAATCCATCACGTAGGGCTGTCAATGGGTTCGGGTTCGGGTTGGCGGGTCGAAAATCTCTGACCCTAACCCGACCCACTAAAAGTTTCA
>JAOEHQ010047680.1:0-10665 GCA_025447715.1 Asclepias incarnata | reverse complement strand
AGTCCGGCAATACGACGTTGCTCTCGCCGTTGTACCCTGGGAAACAGACGGCAAATCTGTTTTAAGGGAACCGTGTTCAACACGGGCCTCGGCAATTTTCTGTTTTGTTTATGTTGTTCGATTATCATTGTAATTTGTTTCTTTGTAATCGAATTATATTCAATATAGTATTTGGTCTCCTACACATTTTCTAACATATATCAACTCCAACATCGAAGCATAATGCAGAAGGCATTTAGAAGCGCAAATATTTTGCTAGATAAAGAGTGGGCTGCTAAAGTTTGTGATTTTATGATATCCGCCCCAAGTTCAACAGGTTTAGATGATGTCGCTGACCATGTGTATAGCGCACCAGACTACATTCTTAGTGGTAAAAGGTCGAAAGAAGCAGATGTATATTCTTTTGGTGTGGTACTATTTGAAGTTCTGTGTGGGAGGCTGTGCACCGAAGAGGTGGATGGCTATATGTTATCAGCGGAACTGATCAAAGAGTTGTATGAAAAGAAGAATCTTGATAAGATTATTGATCCTATTTTAGGAGCACAGATGATCGGTGCATACTCCGTGGACAAATATTCAGCAGTTGCATATAGATGCTTGTTGGAGGATCCAAAAGAACGACCTTCCATGGACGATATCGTAAAAAAGCTCGAAGATTTGTTAAGAATCGAGGTAATTTCTGTTATTTCGCTTTATGTATTTTGTTTTCACTTTCATCTTGGTAAATCCTTATCTTTTAACATGAAATAAAATACTCCTTATATAATATTCCAAACATAATGGCACCAATAACTTTTTTTAGCCATACACCATTAAACATGATTTACAATATTGTACACTACAACACCTTAAAATATATTTGGTGATATACGGCTAAATAAGATGGTTTACAGATAATCACCTTAAATAAAAGGGTTTTGCTAGCTAACCATAGTCTTTAGGGTTATTGATAAGCTCCGTATTTATAGAAATTGGTAATTAATATTGTTGGTCCCAGTTTTTGTGTATAAATGGATATGACAAGTTTAATAGAACACAAAACGTTCTTTTCAACTGATAATTCTTATTGATAAAAATCAAGAATTACAAGGTGTGGTCCGGAAATAAGTTAGACACACTAAACTTAAACACACATTCTCGAAAGACAAATACAACTCCTAAGTAATCACTGAACACACTTAAGTGATTTACTTTGAACTTGTGGCTCTCGCTGACTAGAGCTATTGGTGAAGTTCACGGAGTAATTGTTCACAAGATAGATCTTTTCTTTTGAATCAAACTATTAAAGATTATCCGTGTCTTACAACCTTGTACAAGCATCCCTATTTATAGGAAAATGTTCCTAGAAAGGTTTGTGAGTGGATTCCACATGTCATCCATCTAGTGGAGTCCGACACGAGTATTTAATGCTTTATGGTTTGCAGACGTCAAGCAATAAATGCGGCAGCCATTGCACAGGGCTCAAGACTAATTTTATCTACATGGTCGTCGATTACTTGAGTACATATATGGAGATCTTTTGGCCCCAACTCTTGTCAAGGTTTTAGAGGATCAGTGTGCGATTTGTCAACACTCATTGATCGAAGCCTTTGAATGCCGGATTCTGATTCTTGTACATGTGTGTTGATTCCACCTCAGCGAGACATGTTGCTTTGCACTACTTTCCTGTTAGTGAATCAAAAAGACAACAAAGTGCTCGCGGAACTATATACGGCGAGCATCATTATAAGTATATGACTCAATGGGGTTTATATCCCAACAATCTCCCCCTATGTAGTTATAATGAGTGCAAGGTTAATATGTAAGTGAGATCAGTTTCTTCTTACACATTAACAATGAAAGTTCAAGCAAAAATAGATTATTTCATAGGTGAAAGTACACGACATTAAGATTTACTAGTCTCTCCTTGATCTTTCTTGGATCCTTTTCTCTGGACCCAAGTTCTTTTTCCACTACCTTGATGAATTCGACATTAGTTGATTATGACACATATTTTTCATTATGAGCAACTGCAAGTACTGCAAAAGTGTAGTTCTTCTGCCCCTTGAAAACATTCCACTCAGTGAGTATTTGTGTAGCATATCCCCAGCTCAAGAGTTTCAATTACACGGCCTTCTTTGAACTCGACTCCCTCAGGGATGGTTAAGTTTATTGCAGCAAGTTCTTCTTAGGGGAGATCAATGTGTACCTTTAGTTCTTTTCTCTCAGCAATTCTTTATCTTTTCATGCCTATCTCAGAGGATGGTCCTTGTTCATTGATTGCTTTGGAGGGATCTACTTTGAATTTTTTTTTCTCAATCTTTATTACCCATGTGAGTCTCCTTTGAAGATTGTTCACGATGTCAGCCCTGACATTTGATTGGTTTTTCTTTTGAGAACACGAACCATTTCTTTCCATTTAGAGATTCCAAACATGCCGACTCTAAAATCTTTGACTTCAGTATAACTAAAGGGATTTTCTCCTCTGAATATCATTACGTTAAGCTTTCCTCCCCGGTCTTCCATTGGAGATCAGTGACGCGGTTTGGAGATACTCTGAAATTCCTTTTTTTTCTACATATTGTTCCCAATGCTCTTGGTTTTTGTTGGCCCTTTCATCACGCTGGTTTTCTCTTTCAGCTGCAAGTCTCTACATTCACTTTGTTGAATATCATTAAAGTTTAGTTTTTTTCAGTGACCTATTCTGGACCGTCATCAGCAAGGGGTGGCTTCTTTGTTCCCCCCTTAGTGTTAGCGAGAAGTGTGGACTTTCTTTGAGAAGTCTCCCCCAGAGTGTCAGCGAGGAGTGGTGTTTTTAGTTGTTTGGATTGTTCTACAGTTTTTGGAAAATCACAAGAGATGGGCACCTCTGTCTCCCTCTCAGTGTTAGACTGGTGTAATGAAGGTGTTGGTGTTTTTGGTGGTGAGGTGGGAGTTGTATGAATTGTTTGATTTGTTTGATCTGCATCTGAAGGTGTTGTTGTTTTTGGTGGTGAGGTGAGAGTTGTATGGATTGTTTGATCTGTTTGATCAACATCTCTGGTTTTTGGTTCTTTCTCCCCGAGTGGTTGCGTCAGCACCCACGAAAGTAGGACCAGAGGGGATGAGTTTGGGGAGGGCCTCGATTTGGCATTGTTGTCTTTGATGGTTAATAATGAGGGAGATTATAAGTTTCGTATCCCCTTCTCAGAAGTCCAAATGATTCAAGAGATTTTGTGAACTCTTCCAATCGATCCTCAACTTTTCCCAAACGCTGAGGGATGAGAATGTACTGTGGAGGTACCATTTCTTGAAAAGTTTGACAAACCTTTGAGGTGTAGAGCTCCTGAAGTTTACTACAGTTATCGCTTAGCAGGGAGAATAACTCTTGTAGCCGCTGAAGGGAGAGCACTTAATCTTGAAGAGTTTCAAGCTTCCGTTGTTGCTTCTCCCATTCCTCAGTGAACACCAACTGTATGCATTTCCACTGGAATTGCTATTCGATACTCATGAGCTTGAGATTGAATGCTTAGGAGATTCGAGTGAAGGTCTTGCAAGTTGTCTCTGACTTAGCCGATAGTATTCATGTTACCTTGGTTATTTTGCCGGAAATACTATGGATAAATTTGATGGAATATTAAAAATGAAGTTTTTTGACTGTTGACTGTCTGACCTTTTGAGGTCTGGTGAGTTAACCATTAGGGATAATCACAGAGGTGTATAGATTGAACTCTCACTGTCCATATGATATACTTTATGTGGTCCCTGCTCATAGAGGGGAAGAGATTACTGACCTCATGGAGCCCACTTAGTAGTGGGGCCACTTTTGAGGTGTCTATCTCTGATTGATGATGGCCTGTTCAACCACCTGGGAGGTTTGGGGACACGCCAGTGCTCAGCACGATGGTTTCTTCGTCCGCACTTGAAGCAATTGAGGTTTTGAGTATATATAAGATCTCCGGATTGCGTACAGTGTAATTTCAACGACTGGTTCAGAGTACCATGGACTGTTTCTTATTGGCTGAGAGGGATTAGTTATCATTTGCTGAACTTGCCGGTTTAAGTCGCTCAATTGCGAGGTTATACAATGGAGAACATTCTCTTGTTGAGGAGTGGGATATGAGTGTAGATACATGTTTCTTGTTGGGTGCAATGGCTCAGAGTATTTGTTTCGGAAGTTTAGATTGGGGGTAGATAGGTGCTGAGATGATTTCAGAAAATTTGGAGAGGATTTTTGTGTTTTCATAGGAGTGGTTGATCGCTGAAGAGTAGGAGAACGGCAAAGACGCTGGGGGTGGTAGGTCGCTGAAGAGTCTTTTCTTGGGTTTTAGATGTACCTGACTCATGTTTATTGGGAGATGGAGTGTCCGAGAAAAATGGTTTCTGTGTTACAACTGAACTGATCGGAGAGGAAGAGTCAGTAAGGAGGGTGAGACAATCCGAAATCCATCAAAATTGTTGGACTCACTTTCTGTTGTGAGTTGTCACTCATCCTTCATTTGGTTTCATGCCGATGATGGGATTTTGATGGATGAAGGAATTTATTATGGTTCCATCTTTTTCATAGATGGGTGATTGATGGCTCACAGGAGTTGGATTTACGAAAACCGGAAGTTCAGCAGCAGTAGCATAGTCACCCCTCAATATGGCATTCACTTGAGCAGGGAATTTCTTACTAATGCACTGACTTCAACTCTTAAGATTTCATTTTTTTTTACGGAAGAAGTTGACCACGATTCACATATTTTTCAGGTTGCTGACTTCAACTCTTAAGATTTCATTTTCCCTTAATACGAAACCATTGGTCGTCACAAGAGTTTGCAAAGCAAGATGAACTTTCTTGAGCCTTTTAATTTTGTTTTTGCATTCAAGTAGTTCCACATTGGTAGAATCCATTTGGTTGGTCAAATTAGTGCGATGTGCTTCTAATAACCTCAGATCTAGAACTAGCGAATTGAGTGTTCTTTCCTTGCGTCGTTATTGTTTGATACGGAGTGAGCTTATACCTTTTTAATGGCAATATCTACCCACTGACTGGTTGACACATGCGTTTTGTCGATAGCCTCATCGTGATCGTCAGCAAGGACCATCAGACATACTCTGTGTCTGGTCTCAACAACTTCCTCTTCCTCGTCTGACAGGTACCGGTCACGTTCTTCAGCAATGAGCCCTTTTTCCTTAAAATGGAGTTCAGTCATCAGTTCTTTCGGTTTGGTGGCATCTGTTCTCATTTGAGCTTTTAACTTTTAACTGGAAGAGTTTTTGTTTGTAAAATTCTTCTGAAGCACTGATGTTTAAAGATGGAGCCATTTCTTTTGGAGGATATGTGGTACAGAACTTCTGCACTTCTTTTGGTGGTGACCCTTTTTTCCGCATCTGAAGCATTCGTCATTTGATTTGTTAGTGACGAATCTTGATGGTGATGGTGAGAATGCTCCAGAGTATCTGGGAGGTCCTCTAGTGAAGAATCTTTTTGCTGAACCCGCTAGGAGAGCATTTTCAACGACTTCCTCAATGAGGTTGTTGAGCTATTCTCCTCCAGAGATTTCTTCAGCCTTGGAATTATCATCAGACTGATTTAGTTGCTCGGAGTTGCAGTAGTGAGCAATGGAGGTGCTGGTGATGCTTTTTCTTGAGTCGGCTTTGGCCATGGCTATTTTTGCAGCATTTTGTTCTTCGAATAAGAACGTTTCATACAGACTTGGAAGAGTGTGGGTTTTTAGGCATCAGTTGGTTCTGAGAATTTGCCTAAAACCGTTCCATTTGAATGGAAGGTTGTCCATGAACTTGTGAAGAATGTCTGTGTTTTCCTTCTTGATACCCACACTTTCAAATTGTTTATCAAGACTTTGAATCTGGTGTGTATTTGTTTTAAAGATTCTGAAGACAAGGAAAAAATGCATCAAATTCTTTCTTTAGGCTTGTTTTTCTATGGTCCAAAACTTATCAGTTCCCTCATTCATGATACACAGATCATCCCAAACTTCCTTGGAAGTTTCGTTATCAATGACTGAGTTCATTACATCCTCCGGAAGACGAGTGATGAGCATGCCTTTGAGTCTTGCATCTAAGTTCACGAGTTGTCTTTCCTCCTGAGTCCACTGAGCCTTTGGTTTGTTTATGTTAGTACCAGCAGTGGCTCCAGGAGCTTTTGGTACATATGGACCATTGGTTAGAATGATTTTTAAGTATGGTTCTATTCCTGCTATGTGGGTTAAAAATCTCTTTTTCTATGACGTGAATTACTCATCATCAAAAATTTTTGGTCCACTTGCATAATAACCGCCATTATTGGCATTTGTCAATTCAGGAACGTTTAGGGGTGTCATCTCGGATCACAGGTTAATTATTATATTAATCTGACGACTCTGATACCATTTGTTGGTTCCAGTTTTTGTTAATAAACGGATAAGACAAGTTTAAACACAACACAAAACGTTCTTTTCAATTGATAATTCTTATTGATAAAATTCAAAGAATTACAAGGTGTGATGCGGAAATAAGTTAAACACACTAAACTTAAAGACACCTTCTCGAAAGACAAATACAACTCGTAAGTAATCACTGAACACACTTAAGTCATTTACTTTGAACTTATGGCTCTTGCTGACTAGAGCTGCTTATTAAGTTCACGGAGTAATTGTTCCCAGATAGATCTTTTCTTTTGAATCGAACTGTTAAAGATTATCTGTGTCTTACAACCTTGTACAAGCATCCTATATATAGGCAAATGTTCCTAGAAGGGTTTGTGAGTGGATTCCACATGTCATCCATCCAGTGGAGTCCGACAGGAGTATTTAATGCTTGATTGAATGTAGACGTCAAGCAACAAATGCGGCAACCAATGCACAGAGCTCAAGACTACTTTGATCAATATGGTGGTCAATTACTTGAGTACACATATGAAGATCTTTTGGCGCTAACTCATGTCAAGGTTGTAGAGGATGAGTGATTTGTCAACAGTCACTGATCAAAGCCTTTGAATGTCGGATTCTGATTCTTGTACATGTGCGCCGATTCCATATCAGCAAGACATGTTGCTTTGCACTACTTTCCTGTTAGTGAATCATAAAGATAACAAAGTGCTTGTTGATACGAGCATCATTATAAGTATATGACTCAATGGGGTTTATATTCCAATAAATATATTGAATACTAACATTTCCATATGAATTAATACTTTTTATGTAATGATGTGTAGATTGTTTGTATGCATGGTAACTAAGTATGTTTATATTCCATATATAGTTAGCTTAACCATACGCTTAAAGACTATTATCAAATCCTTAAATAAAAACTCTAAGGGTCCATTTGTTTTTTTAACTATTAAGTACTGAATTGATAAATAATATATGTGTTGGTTAAGTCAATACACTATGTTTTTTGTTTATTAAGTGAAAAACAAACAGTCCTAATTGACTTAATGGATTAAATACTTTATTATTAAGCCCATTAAGTTATAAAATAAACAACCTCTAAACCACCTAAATGGCATAAATTATTTAGATATTATTATAACCCATTCTCGCATCGCATTGCATCATATTACCAATTATTAGTTATTAAACAAAAAAAGGTAACTCATTACAACATAATATATCTATACTCCTTTTATAAAGGAGAACCCCCCCCCCCCCCCCCTCTTTTCTCCCCGATTACCCTTAATGAAGTACTTTACAACATAGATCCCTCAACCCATAAAATAACTACACTACCCCCTTCTACATCAATTACTTTTACATTAATAACCACATCACCTCCGCCGCCTCCGCTATCACCCATCGCCGCCACCAACACACCGTCGCCCCCACCACCATTGCCGCCGCATCGCACGGACATATGTCTAGTCTCGTTAAGAGTTGTTACAGTCCATTAAGACCCGCATAACAAACACTACAACATAGTATAACTTGTTTAAACTTGTTATGATTCATTAATGACTCGGTACAACCAATTACAACTCAATAATACTGGTTACAACCGTTATAGTCTATTACAAGTAAATGACATATTCTTTATATATTGTATTTCTTCCAAGTGTTGATTTCTTTTTATTTCTAGGTAGAATTAAAAAAATCGGTTTGATCAAGAACGTAGCCAACTACAAAAGCGAGCAAAGGCTGCAGAGGAGCGGGAAAAAATTGCAGTCGAGGGGGAAAAGAAGATGGAAGCCAACATGGAATTAATAGAGGAGGAACTTGCACGACAAATGAAATTAAGGGAAGAAATGGAAGAGCGGGTGAAGGAGCTTAACGAGATGATAATACAACATCGCAAGTTTCCACCCCCAAGCTAATGTGGGTTGCTTAACAATCGGTTGTCTAAAATTTGAGTAAATTTGATGTATATGCCTTCATTTTATCGCATATTTGAATTATTGTAATTGGTTTTTTAGGTAAAAAGCTTTACATCCGGTAAATATTTTTGTAAGATTATTATACAACTATTATATCCATAACTCTCCAAAACTGGTCTTTGAAAATGTCTATGAAACTAAAGAAAAGGCTTTATTGGACAAATTAGCTTACATGGAAAAGCAACTGTTTCATAGATTTATCAATTTTATCTATTGGTGACTTTTCAAATATTTGAAAGCTTATGTGTATATTATTTTCAGTTATTCAAATGGGTTGAAAGCTTTAAAGTATTTGAAAGCTCATGCCTATATAAACCATCCTTAGTTTATCATAGAAGGTGTGCATCCTTATCATTCTAATTCTCACAACGATTAGAGCTATCAGCTTGGATCCATGTTATGTTCTTATACTCAGCTTTGGCTAGTATTTGTACTTAGAATTAGAACCAGAGTTGTAATTTGTATTCGACCAAGTAGTTAGATTCCATAGACGTTTATGTTCCACAACCACTTGTAAATCTTGTTGATTTTAACAATAAAAAAAATGGTTGAAAATTACAACTTGTGTTCTCGGATGTCACTTTACTTTTTTGTTTCATATTTTTTGTTTTATGTTTAAAATCTGAACTAAATTTTGTTAAGACCGAATACTTGAATTTTAGTTTTAAATTTTTTTAAAAAGCTTAAAAGTGTGAGATAGTTGTATTCACCCCCTGTACAACTCTAAGATACATTGTGAAAACAAGTCTTGTTAATCCTTTAGGACCAATACTTTTAAAGATTTTCTAAATCTTAAATAGATTTTGCAAAGATTCAAGATAAATTAAATCTTGAAAAGATCCTGTAAAGATTCTCTAGATCTTTAATTGATTTTGTGTATCAAATATATTTCTTTGGTATCGACTATATATATATATGTGAGAATTCATTCAGAAGAACCATCATCTAACAAGTAAGAAAACATACATCTCGTTTTCTTTGGTTTTCATTTTGATATTCACAAAAGGCATCAAGGAAAATAATCTTTTGATTTAATGCATTAATGAGATGCATTAACTGGGTGTCTCTATAAGAGAAAAAAATATACATAAGAAAACAAACAAAACACGAAATATTTTTTAGCGAACGGGTTCTTGGTTTCTGCCAAAACAACAAGAACATTGCTCTTTGTATTATCCCAAAACAGAATTCGTGTAACCCAGACATATAGGGTCAAATTGTTGTTTTTGGAAAGTGATATCACGATACAAAAAGATATCCGGTCATTGATTTCTTACCCTGATTACACATCGTCTCCCCAATAATCGGATACAAAAGCAGCTTTTCTCTAACAATCAAAACAACAACGCTAAAGCCTACAAAATTTTAATAGCCCTCATCCTCTCTGTGATTATGTAGCATTTTCTTTCTTTATATGTCACATCATAGCCACAGTGTTCCTTTGTGTCTGTTCCATCTATTTCTTTCCTTTTATTTAAATTGGTAAATGACTTTATATAGGGTTAATTTTTTAGCTTATAATTGGTCATTATGTGTGAGGAGTCAATGATCCTACCTCATAACTGTGGCTGGTTCATTCTTTTTCTTTTTATGTTATATTATGTCTTAATTCAATGCTTTAGTTTAGAGAATGTTAAGATTTGAGAGAGATATTTCAGTCATAGAGATTATAAAGTTAAATTTATGCAGTTGAATCGTTGGACCTTGGTACTAGTGGTATCCGTGATGGTCTATCAACTAATAGGTTGTGTTTTCAAGTTCCATAGTAAACAAGTTGAAAATTATAGATTTAATGTGGATGTTTGTATAATTGTCTTAACAAAAAAAACTACAAAGACAGAAAGTCAAAGTAGAAAGGAGAGACATACATTCAATCCTAGCCACTGATTACAGTTTTCCATAGTGAACAAACAACATGCACCAGGAAACATTTGCTCACACTTGTTTAAGTTGTTTAAGGTATATATGGTCTCATCAAATGCCCAATATATGTGTTATAAATGCTAACATTTTTGTTTAAAAATTTCATTCGTTTTTTGCTTTCTTGATAATAGTTGTCCATTACTTAATGCGTTCTGGTGTTAAGGTTTAAGATGTTTCATGCTACTTCAAAGTTAATTTATTTATACTAGAATCGTATCACCGGGATGTACGATGTGTCATTCAAATGCCCATTCAACTCAGCATTCGTAGCCACCTCTTGCATACTTAAACTTCTATCTATCTCCTAAACATATCTATAAGGCCGGTCCCTAAGCTATATGTCGTGGGTGGTCGTAAGCCTTGTCGTCGATGACATGATAGGCACCAACGATATCGTGCTCGTCGTCGTCGAAAGATATCGTAACCAC
>JAOEHQ010047679.1:0-10666 GCA_025447715.1 Asclepias incarnata | reverse complement strand
CTAACAATCGGATTTATTCTTATCCCAATGGGTTTTGATTTTAAAGTTTGAGATGATGATGATGATCTTTGGTTCTTAAACAATCGAAATTACTAATAATCGAAATTACCACACGCTCCGCTGTCTTATCCAAACCTGGTGATCGCGGCTACACCGATTGTAGCAGTCGTAATAAAGGTTGAACGGAAGTTTAGGGTTTCGATTTGGTAAGGGTTTCACAGGTAATGTATGTAGAAATATAGATACAGATGTTTCTTAGGGGCATGTATATGTATCTATAAATATAGATACAAATTGGTGGTAGGTGTGTATTTTGGGTGCATGTATTAATATAAATATAGATACAATACAGATTGTTTTTACTTTCATGGTGTTGGGTTATTTTTAGTTTTAGTTTAGAGAAATAGAGAAGATGATACTAACTGTGTCGGCTTGCTTTTGATCAATAAGAAAGAAAAAATGGTTGGGATGTGATTTGAATTGATGAGGGTGATTGTAAATAAATGGATTGGATATAATATGTATTTTTTTTATCGAGGTTTCTTTATATAAATCCCATTTTTAATTGTTATTGATTTTGGATTGTGAATTGGTTCTATTTTTATTAATTGTATTTTTTGTGTTCTATTAGTATTAGGACTAATTTCCAGAAGTTTTTGGGGTTTGCAGATCTGTGTTTATAAGATGGGGAAGAAGGTTTGCAAAAGACGAGAATACCCCCACGTGTTTCTCACGTGGGGAGGTTAACGTCAAAAAACCTAACAGAGTTAGGACGTGGACCAAAAGTGCAAAAAAATGCCAACTTTATGACATTTTTTGTAATTTTTTGAGTTTAGGTCATGAAAGTGCAAAACGGGCTAAGTTCAGGGACGAAAAATGTAATTTACCCATATTAAAAAAACTTAGTATTACTTTTAGGGTTGTTTTTGAATAGCCATGAAAGTATAGAGTTTAATTTGGAAAACATAAATAACATATATACCTTTTATGGTTCAAAGCCCATCATCATCCCCTGTGTTATCCGACCGGCTATACAGGCATACACACAGGTATTTTTTATTTATTTTTTTAGTTTAGTAGCCAACTGCTATTTTTTGGATATACAAACAAATGCAACGGCTATTTTGTTGTGGTCCCCTCCCTTTTTTCAATTTTGTGCTCGCCGGGTTATATACCTTTCGCTCAAGCCGTTGAACCATAAAATCGATACCGGCGGCGGTGTTACCGCCGGTATGAGGCATAAATTTGGCCAACTCGATGACCACTCCTAGTAACCTAAAAAAGTTCGCGGTGCAACTATATACAGAGAGAAAAATACGTAGACAGATAAAAAAAAAATACATTGACCCTAAAAAAGGCAAACATCTTGAACCAGTAGACAAAATACATGTTATTCAATACTATTGAAAATGTTATTCACCTCACTAAAACATTTATAGAGATACTAGCAGGGTACCTGTGCGATGCGGCGAAACCTTTATAAAAACGACGGTTAAATGTGACGATTAAATTCGGCTCGGAAATAAATAAAAAAAATAGGCCCGTAAAATTAAAATATATAGTTTATATTTTTAAACAAATCGTGTGATACTTCTTTATGTGTTAGTTGGTCATGTGTACAAGTATTCACTCTTTGTAAAAATTTTATAATGTATGTGATTTTAGCTTTATGTATTTATGAATCGAATGAAATAAAACTAATACTTATAAAAATTATAAGTCAACATACATTTTGTTAGTCCAAATTTACTGGACCATGTGTGATTTGTCATGTAATAGATACACATCGAAGCCAGTAATCTCATACTTGTATAGAGAACCTAAATTCTTAGGTTCAGATTACTGATGTTTCACTCCAGTCGAGATCTACCCAAATCTGGTCATTCTAACTGAAGTCGAAAACTGAAGTAAGAAGAAAGAAGATAGTCTCAGTGGCGGATTCCTGAGACTATATTAAAGAGATCAAAGACTAAAGCTAACTAGTTCAAAATATTAAACAAATATTTTGCACTGTTTTCAAGACAACCACTTGACTCGTATACAACTTGATACACAAGTTGTATGTAATTAATGCCTTATCTTTTAAGCATAGATTACAGAGCCGATTACGTATATTTATGTGAATACGTCTAATCAAAGACATGTATACACATACAATATACTTATTTCTTCGTATATTTGTACGTATTTGTCCTAGTCATCACTTGAACATTTGCCTATAAATATCATGTGAAGTAAATGTATTCACTAAGTCGTGAACAACATAGTTATTACTCTACACGACCAAAAAGCTTTATCAAGTGGGACCTGCATTTACTTCTTTGTGTTCGAACATAATAAATACTTGGGTATTTATTAGAACACAAAGGTTGATTATAGATCAATTGTTGTTTTTATAGGTTGTAGGAATATCTTTTTTTACATTATTCTGTCTCCGCTACAACTTGTATTTTGTTAATACATCAATAAATAAAATACATTTGAAAATTACATTTGTGTTATTTCTACTTTACTCTATTTACATTTTGGTATTAAAGTAAATTTATTGTTTAAAGCTTTAAGTTCTTTCATTAAAACCTTCAAGTGAATTGTGCATTGTTTATCTAGACTGTTTTACCAAAAACCTATAGTTTTGATAAACAATTCTTTTTGATTATTATTGACATAGAGATGTCTACGTATTGGACCATCCTAAAAAGTGGGACTAACAAAAAAACCACCACATTGCAAATTCCTTATGGTCAAAATACGATGGGCACTTCACATCGTCGATCGATTTTTTTTCATCGACCCAGTTTTCCCACATGTCGGCGTACACAATCTAGTCTTGCAACGTGTACCAACCGTTACCAATTTGTTCAATCATTAACTTCGTCTTCTTGATCTCCTCTTGCAAATACATAACATAAAGTATCTCTGCATTTGAATTAGGTCGGCCCGACGATCGTAGCTTCTTTATAGCTTCTACGCAATCAGCTTTTTTTTGTTCTAGTTTTCCCACCACTGCCACAATGTCATCTTTGAAGCGTTCATCGTCTTGGATATCCCCTCTGATCGCGTTCTTCACCTCGTCGACAGTCATGTGTTTAACAGGGGCTTTTGCATTCGATGAAGAGGAAGCCATTTGGTGAAAGTTTCGAAATATATGTGTTTGTATGTATTGAGTGTTATCAGTGTATGTGATTTTAGTGTTTAATAAAATGGGATCAACATCTATATATATAACAAACGGTCAAAAAAAAGTCCAATCCGACATCTATATTGTTGGACTCACAGAGTGGTGTCAAATCACCTGCCAATCCAGCATCTATATTGCCGGAATCACAGTGTGTCAAAAAGGTCGTTCCAATCCAGCATTTATAATGCTGGACTTACCTTGAAAATATGCCACGACACGATAGCGTTGCCAGATACAAAAATTGTTACCCAATCCGACATTTATATTTCCGGATTCAGCTGACATGGACGAATCCGGCATTTATAATGCCGTAATCACTTGTTCCATAAATTTTTTTTTTCAAAAACTTGTTTGACAAAACACACTCCAAAAACATCTGTTTCAAAAAAAACCTAACAGTACCAACTATGGACACAAAAAGCGAACCACCAAGAACGCCACCTTAACGTCACATCAACTTTCACAATCACATCAGTTTTGGCCGCCATTGACACAGAACGACAATGAACACAAATCACCTCTTTTTTTGTTTTGGCTAGGGGCTCTGCCTTTTGGACCCTACTACCAGGAGAGCTGCCCCCGGACCCCCATTACTTAGGGGCTTCACCGCTAAGATCATAATAAACTCAAATAAGCCTGCACTCCGCACCTACAAACTTATATGATATTTTATTATGATCCAACATTGGTCATTCAAGTTAATCCAATTATACTAAAATATCCAATACTCTTATGTTCGTGAACGTTCAATAATATGTTTTTGAATGTTCGTTCATTTGTATAAAATCTCATTTATGTACTTAAATAATACAATGTGTAATATTAAAATTACAATTAAGCATGTTCAATAGCTATTTTCAAAATATGAATTTGTTGTAATGTTTCTAAAGGAGTGTTTGGTATTAGATATGGAATCACCATGGATGTGGGTTTTAAGTAAGAATGGCTAAACTAATGGGTTTGATTCCCAATTTATGATTTCAAACTCATAAACTAGACATTTTGATTGTTCTTGAACTATTCATTAAGTTAAGTTAAATGAATAAATATATATGAATAAGATTTTTCAATTGATTTACAACGCACATTTACATCTTTTTCATATTTGTCCTTGTACTACTATTTTTTCACTCAATTACTCCGGTTGCTGAAAGAAAAAGAAATAAATCACACCTGTTGCTACTCGGGATTCGAAAAGATCGGATTGGATCCGGCGGTTTATGTGGGTTCTTTGTTCATCTTTCTTTAATTAATTACTTTCTTTAAATTATTGTTTAGCTTTATTTTATTTTTTTTTGAAAGGTGTGGATTACTCGCGAATATCGGAAGATCTAGCATACGCTGTTTTAACCGGGTCCGCGCTAGAGAGCCTCATCGCCCCAATTTAAACCCCTCAATGAGAAACCCCTATCACCCAGAGATCTGGAGGGGAAAACTCACTCAGGTCCACCATAGGTGGAAATTAAATACCTGTGGCCACCTCAAATATATTAATTAACTTCAACACTCCTTATGTAAGTATTCTCAATTGCTCGTGAGGGGAAGTCGATCAGCCAAATCTCAAATATATAGTATGAGGAAAAAAAGAATCAATACACACTCTGATATATCTTAATCTTTTCTTTTTCGTTAAAAAAAATATAAATGGTCAAGTTCGAATAATTTAAAACATGGTACAAGGATGTCAAGATGTACGAGGTGATACACACAATTTAGAAATACAACCATAACACCCTTGATTCTAAATAAAAAACATTACAAATTGACAACCATAACACTCCATTTGAAAGAAATCTTCTCCCCAATTCGTCATTTAACGAATGTCATAATATTATCAAATTTGATACCTTAATTTTCATCATCTTTTCTCGCCAACAATTCGGCATGCATGACACGTAATGACGTAAGTAATTAACTTGAAATTAACAGCTTAACATAGAAACTGCAATCAATTTTCAATCAGTTATTTATCAAATTTGATAACATTAACTAATCTTAATTTTTTAGCATTCATTAGTTATAACCCCGATTATAATACACTCATTTGATTTGCCGCCAGAGCCCTGGACCATGCCTACGTGTACATTTATATATCGCGACGAAGACTCATTGTCGCACGAGGATATTCTCGGAGAATATTATCTAACAAATCACTAAATATTTCATAAATCGAGTAATATTCTGTTGTCAAGGTTGAACGTCTATTTTAATACTTATTTTCTTGTCTATGTGCATGTGTCTTGTATGTGCTTATGATCGAGCTTATCCATGAAGCGACATACCCTTTGAGTAATTCATTCATTACTTTTTGATACTTTTACTTTTCTTCTATTTACATTTTAATACCTTGAACAAAAATATAATAAAAAAATGCTACGTAAAGTTTGATTCATCCAGGCTTGTTTTTGTTTTTTTCGCCAAATGTTACAAAAAGTCACAATCTAGATATACAAGGGAACTAACCACAATCTAGACACATCCCAGGACCTAAACTACAAAAGCCGTAGAAATGTTGGAAAAAACTCACACCAATTACGTGGCGAGACGTGAGAAAAACCCAAACCGATGGAGGCCGTGTCATTAATTTTCATTCCATGGTATTTTTGGTACGGTCCCAACTGATGTAGGGTTGTTTCTGTATTGTTAACTATCTTCTTTTCATTCACTAAACATCTTAGCAATGAGGTATAACTAAAATTCACATAAATTTGAAAAAATACTTGACAAACGTGTCATATCTTTTAAGAATATTCCAGCAAGAATCAAATAGCAAGGGGTTTAAGTAAATACCAAAACTTAAGGACTCAGAGATGAAATTAGACCATATTAGAAGCTCCTATAGCACAATATTACTTTTGAAGTTTCTATATAAAAGGTAGTGAAGAAATCACTTGTTTCATGCACCACAACTAAAAATTAGAGAAACAATTATGAGCTTCGAGAATTATGATCCTTTTTTCCCGGACCAGCCAGTAGTTGATCAGTACCTCCCAGTCTGGTCTAACCTTCCCTCTTTCAGGTCCAAGCCGGCTTTCATATGGGCCGAGGATGGTCAGTCATCTGGTTCATTAAAATGCTCTAGTCTCACTTACGAGGGGCTAAACAACTCCGTAGACTCGATATCCTCCGAGCTCCTATTATCCTTTCAAAGGGGTGACACCCTCGTTATCTTATGCTCCCCTGGGCTCGAGCTTGTTGAGATCCTATTTGGATGTCAACGAGCTGGACTTATGGGAGTGCCCATCATTCCTCCAAACCCAAAATTTTCAAATGATGACCACCATCATCTTATTCGTGTTTTGTCTCAAACTCGGCCAAAAGCAGCTATTGCAGACCGAAGTTACATTGTAAAGGTCCAACGGTACATCAAACTTTCTCATCATGAAAACCATCTCGCTAATCTATTACGTCAACTCACTTGGATATCTATGGAAGATTTGAAAGACAAAAATGTAAGCTCGGGGTACAAGAGCTTACGTTCATCGTATCAAGGTTGCAAGCCAGACGAGGTGTACTTGGTACAGTACACCTCAGGTGCAACCGGAATACCTAAGCCTGTCTTGGTGACAGCTGGAGCAGCCGCTCATAACGTCAGAGTAGCTAGAAAATCCTATGATCTTCATCCAAACAGCATGATAACGTCATGGCTACCCCAATACCATGATTGTGGGCTCATGTTTCTCTTGTTGACAATCGTTTCAGGTGCGACTTGTGTGTTAACCTCACCAAATGCATTCATCAAACGTCCAAGGATATGGCTTGAGATGATAACCAAGTTCAAGGCGACGTGCACTCCAGTACCGTCATTCACATTGCCATTGGTAATTAAACGAGGTCAAATTTTCAACAAAGATAGCCTCCCTATAAACCTAAGCACCATGAAAAACTTGATAATCATCAATGAACCAATATACCACGATGCAATTAAGCAGTTTGTGGAAGTGTTCCGTCTTTTTGGTATGAACACTTACTCGATTTCCCCGTCATACGGGCTGGCCGAGAATTCCACTTTTGTCTCCACGGCATGGAGATCAAAAGCGCAAGGAACTGATTTCCCTATCCACAAGAGGCTAATACCAAGTGCTCGCCTTAAGTATGATAAAGGAGATGATGAAGAAGATCAAATCAACATCGTTATTGTCGATGAGGAAACAAATGAGCTCATCAAAGATGGATTCGAGGGTGAAATCTGGATTGCTTCTTCTCCAAGCAATGCCTCCGGATACTTGAGCCATCCTTCTTTAACCCAAGAAGTATTTCAAAGCAGATTAAAAGGAAACTTCACCCATGAACGCTTCATTCGAACAGGGGATCGTGGAATCATAAAAGGAGCCGAAAGATTCCTTTTTGTGACAGGCCGATGTGCGGACATTATTAAACATGAAAACGGGGTTGAAACACATGCACATTATCTAGAAACCGCAGCATACGAATCGTGTACGACATTACTTCGAGGAGGATGCATTGCAGCATTTCAGATTCATGAAAATATGACAGCTATTGTTGCGGAGATGCAAAAGAGCGATGAGAAACAAGAAAGTATATTGAGAAGCATATGTGAAGGAATAAGAGCGTGTGTCTTAAAGGAAGATCAGGGCATTCAAGTGGATACGGTGGTCCTGGTGAAAAGTGGAAGTATTCCGAAAACAACATCGGGGAAGATACAACGATGGCTTGCTAAAGATAGATTCACATGGGGTAAAATGGACATAATGATGGAGATGAAGTTCAATAAAGATGATGAAAACAGTTTCAAGAAATCTTTAGGGAAAAATCCGGTTATAAATCCAAGTGAAAGCAGAAAGATGGCATTATATAGTAACTTATGAATATATACGAACGTAACTTACGATACCATATAAATAAAGGAGAAATGCTAGAATGACAAACTAATTACAAACAAATGTTTACAAACTTATGTGTCACCAATAGGAGATGGAGAGAGTGACATGAAAGATAAGAAAGATTGTAATTTAATTGGTCCATCTCACATGACAACTCAATTTGTAAATATTTGTTTGTAATTAGTTTGTGATTCTAGCATTTCTCAAAAAGGAATAGGGTTACAGGAGAGAGAAAAGCAGGAATAGAAATAAATACAAAAAAGGAAAAAAAAATGATATGAATAAAAAAAAATTGAAAACACTGCAACAATAGTCCCTGCGTTGTATGAAAAGACGATATTGCCTCTCACGTACAATGAAAATATTAAAAAATTATTAAGTACATGCATGGGCGGTACTAGAAAAAAAAATCCAAGAAGGAGCAAAGTTAAAAAATCCAAAAAATAAAATTCCAAAAATAAACAAAATTTAAAAATCTATAGGAAAAATTAAAATACATGAAAAATATTTAAAATTTAATGACAAAATTTAAATTTTGAGAAGGACATTGGCCCCTCCCCCTCCCCCTCCACCCCTCACCTCTTTAGTACCGACTACCGCCTTTGAGTACACATGGACGAAAATGTAATTTATCTAAGAATAATCAATTTTTATAAGAACTTGATAAACGTGATGGGGGTTAAAATGAACAATTATCAACAAAGGTTGATCAAATATCTTCCTTGTTGACAAAAATAAAAAATAAAAAATATATTATTAATTTTTATTTGTTAAGCTTATAAACAAGCTTAAAATTCTGGTACTAATTTTTAAACGTGTTATTATGTCTGCCAACTTTAGTGACGTGTATCACCAAAATATCTCTATTATAAGTTTAAAACGCATATAAATAAAAAAAAATACACAAAAAAAATAATTAAAAATAAAAACAAAACTCTTTCATCTGCTATCTCTCTCTCGCTCTCGTAGATAAAATCCGGCGAATTCATTCTTAGAAGATTCTTGCGCGAAAAGAAAATCAAAAATAATTTGGCGGGAAAATGTCAGGAAAAGGAGCGAAAGGTTTGATTATGGGGAAAACACCTGCTTCTGGTGGATCCATTAACAAAGACAAAGATAAGAAGAAGGCTGTCACGCGTTCTTCACGCGCCGGTCTCCAGGTTTACTTTAATTTATATATAGTTATACTATGCATTTGTATTTGTTTATATGCGCGTGATTCAATGACGCGCTCAATAGCCGATACCTAGGGTTTCAATTTACTTACATATTTATACGATTATACATATATATATATATATATATATATATGCGTGTGTGTGTGTATGTATATATTTTGTATATCTGCTTATATCAATATTGTGTTTGTAAGTCTAAATGTGTAATTAGGCTTTTGAGAGTTTAGGATATTATCAGCGAGATTTGTTATATACAGTTCCACTTTTATAGACTGTTGGAAAGTGTGGAAATCATGTCGAGATTGAGTTTGATGTTGGAGTGTGGACAGTTTGTGTGAATGTGAGAAGTAAATGATATAATCGAACCTACATATATTGAGGCTCATGAGTAGTATGCTTGTCATGTTTCGATAAGATTGATGTCTTGGTCCTCTTGAAAGCCTAAATTGTTTTCATATGAATGAATAGTCGGCCATAAAAAAATGTATAATTATGTTTTAGTTTAGTCTGATCGTGCTCCATATGTCTAAAGGCTTTGGGATGTAGCAATGACGTAATGTATCTGTTATAGCCTTTTGAATCCGGTTCATGCTAAAAGAAGCTAGATTCTGAGTTTAATTTCCGATGTTGACATGTGGTCGTTTTGGGAGTCTAGACCATTCTAACACTTACCGCAAAGTTCAAAACTAGGACATTGTGTCAAAATTTGAAGTTGAAAAGTAGTTTGCTGTCAAGGTGTTGCTGTATCTTTGTGAAGGACATAAATGGAGATCGAGTAAAAGAAAATATGAAAGGGGGAGCATAGGATCAAATAACATATATCTGGTCATCCTTTTCTGATCTTACTTTAGATCAAGATATAGACACTTACGGTGTTTCATTGAGATTGATGTTTACATTTGTTTATGAATAGTCAGGGATTAAAAGTCTAATTATATTGACTATAGGGGATGCTGCCCTTTATCTCCCCTTCTGGTTGCTCTCTACAGATGAGTGATAAAAAAAATAATTGTAATAGTTGTTTAGTTAGGTGATACTCAACCTTTGAAATGATGTTCCTGGATTGGTTTTTGTAGGATAATGATTCCTATATGCTCCATTTCAAATTGTAAGTTTTCAGTTAAAACCGTGTAAAAACTTGCACAAGATACATAGGCATTAGAAAGAATAAGAAGGTTGGGATTTGCATTTGCCTGCTTGTAGTTCCTGTTGATCACTTTAGGTTTTTTGGTTATTCTTAAGTATAATTTGCAGATATGGTGAGAAAAGTGATATAGAACTATAGAAGTGGCAAACTGGGCGGTTCGGGCGGATTGGGTAATGGGTCTGAATGGTTCTGTTTAAAATGGTCTAATGGGTACCTCTTTGCTTTTAGAATGCGGGTCAAACTGAGTCAGGTTGGATTGAATCAAGACTATAAAATCGGCTCTCCGGTTTTTCTAATACTTAATGTATCAAGTCTTAAC
>JAOEHQ010047678.1:0-10667 GCA_025447715.1 Asclepias incarnata | reverse complement strand
AGAAGGCCGTGGTGCCAATTCCTTCTTGGTCACAACATGTCCTTTGTTTAGACCAACAAAGAGTCCTGTATTCGGCTTGTTGAACCTACTTGTATTAGTGTTTTTTGGATACTTGCCAAATTTTGCTATTCTTGTAGCAATCTGGAATTTATGTGCTTATACACTTGTGATGTATGTCGGGATCATTACCCAATTACTGATGTTCTTATGACATTTTTGTAAATTGATGATCCACTCGAGTCTATGAATAGCCTGACGTTGAGATTTCATTTGATGAGGAAATACTTCATATATCTGGATCTTTACTTCCACGCAACACAGGAAGTGTTAGCTGGCTGGATAAACCTGCCGAAAAGGGTTTAAATTAGGATTTTTGCCAAAGGGTATGCCAAAAGTGTTTTAAGAAAATTGTAAAGAGAAATGGTACGGAAGATAAGGTTTTGGTAAGCATCTTCATCTTATGATACTTAAATATTATTCTCCGTGGGTAGAGGTGGCAAGATGGGCGGGTTGGGTGAATTGGATGACAGGTCAAAATGTGTCATTTTTCAGTATGAGTTGAAATGGGTCGGGTTGACCCATGAACAAACATTTATTTTTGAATGACTTTAAAAATAATAATAATAATAATTATGCATTGATTATGATTTACATTAATAGTTAAATAAAACAATATAGGAGGTTGTACACATTAGAAGTACACATTGAGCGACTTTCAACTTATTTCCCTTTCTGCTAAATATTTTGGGTTTTCCCGTATGAGAAAAACCACAACCCAAATTGACCTGTTCATAAGAAAATGGGTTGAAAGTGTCGGCTTCATCTGCAAGTATATTTAACAATATCCATAAGAACAATTGTATCTATAAAGATTTTTGTGGTTTTCAGCTGTTTTCATTAATGTCTGACTGTAGTTAGCAAATATGCAACTTGGAAGCTTAACTTTCTGATACGTCTTTTGTTCATGTATTCATTTTGTTATTGCTGCAGGGTCATGTATTATCAGCTCACAAGAATTTCATAGTAAAAAAGCTTGCTGAAGAGGCTGCTGAAAAGAAAGTTAAGGGGGACGCAAAAAAGGAAAAAACCTTGGTAATTTTATTGGATTCAAGTACAATCTATTCTTCGATGCATGTATAAACGTTTTGGTCCTTTTTTTAATGATCTATGTAATTGGATGTAAAGTTAGGGGAGAAAGGACATGTAAAGCTTCTCCTTTTATCAGTAATTTTTGTAAGTTAAGGGAGAAAGGACATGTCAAAAATGAGGAGAAGCTTTACTAATCTGCAATCATGGCCACTCAACTGAGCAAAAAACGAAAGGTATTACTTTTATCAATCAATCTTACAAGTTTATGATTATTTTTTCATAACAATGATTATAGATCTTGTTGTAATATATAAAGTGTATGTATCTGTATGTAGCAGACGGCGTGTTTTTCGCCGAATTGAACGAGGTGCTTACCAGAGAATTAGCGGAAGACGGTTACTCCGGCGTGGAAGTTAGGGTTACGCCGATGCGTACTGAAATCATCATCAGAGCTACTCGTACTCAAAACGTTCTAGGTATACTTTTATTCATATAAATATATATATCTTAATATATGTGTATGTATTTTGTATATATTTGATGACTTATAATTAGTTATTTAATTTGCATATGAGAAGATGAATAATAGTTTGATGTGTATGTATATGTTTGTATTGAAATATTGCTGTTAAAATTAAGTGTTAATGATGAAAATGAATATTTTAGATGTATCTAGGAGTAGTTTGTGTTAGTTCATTTTTGTTTTCTGGGACCAGGTTTGTATTTTTGTTATAAATGATACCTCTGGCTGTTACTTTTTGTTCATTTTAAATAAGGGAAATGGGCCTTAGAGTCTCATGTTGTGGCTGTTTTTTTTGCATGAATTGTTGTGTGATTGTTTAAGTTACTGAAAGGGAAAACCGTGTCTTCAGTAAAAACATAACAAATGATGGATAACTGTGAAGGATGCCGCAGAAGATTGTTTACATACATAAAACAGTTTTCTCAATATAAGATGTTTTATTTTATGATTAGTGCTGAAACCTATTTGGCTTTAGGTTTTTACGTGAGAACTGTAACAAATATATGGTAGTTAGTTAAATTTTTAATCTGGTATTTATGGTTATCGTATTACAAAATGTAGAAATGTTACTTTAAAACTGAAAGATCTGTTGTTGAATTGTTTTTTATAACTAAACTAAAGACCTACAATGAAAGAATTACATTTTGATGTCAACAAAGTTATCAGATTTAACAAGATTGGAGATAGCTTCTGTTTTGTGATTGTTTGTGTAGTATTTTCTGTTTATTTTCAGTAGGTTGTCATTAGATGTTTATAACACCATGGTTTTATGCATACTGGACCTGCTTTTTCAGGTGAGAAGGGAAGGAGGATAAGAGAGCTAACTTTCCTTGTTCAGAAGCGATTTAAGTTCCCTGAAAACAGTGTTGAGCTTTATGCTGAGAGGGTCAACAATAGGGGGCTTTGTGCCATTGCCCAGGCTGAGTCTTTGCGTTACAAGCTTCTCGGAGGGCTTGCTGTCCGTAGGTTTGTAAATGCCTTATTTCTAACTTCCTATTTGCTTGTTTTTTTTGGTTCACTAGTCCTTAATACTAGATTTAGATCCCGCATAAAACGCGGGTTTGTTGAATAAATTTGTTTTCAGTATATCCGATAAAGTGAAATAATTAACACTTTTGGATTGTTAATTATACTATTGGATACCAATACTTCCTACTTATCTTATACTATTGGATTATTTTTTGGTTCATTTATAGTCCAGATTAATTTTTATAGGATTTACTAAAATTTATTTTATATTCAATTGTTTTTAGAGCTTGCTATGGTGTTCTGAGATTTGTTATGGAGAATGGAGCCAAGGGGTGTGAGGTATGTTTTGTAGATGCTTATGTATTCCATGTTAGTACATTAGGCTGGTCCTTTTCTCAGCAACGATTATCTTTCTCAGGTGATTGTTAGCGGAAAGCTTAGAGCTCAGCGTGCCAAATCAATGAAGTTCAAGGACGGGTACATGGTTTCATCTGGTCAACCCGTCAAGGAGTACATTGACTATGCTGTTAGGCACGTGCTTCTTAGACAGGTAATTTATTGGTTTCCCTTTATTTGTTTTCACTACAGCTGGACATTGAGTCCCATTTACTTAACGAGTCGATTTGAAATGTGTTTTATCCCGAACGGGGTAAAAAGAAGACATTAAAAATGGTCCTGATCAAACTTTTTTGACACAATGACTGTTTGTCTAAACTGGTTTTATAGTTTATAATTACTTCACACCAGTAAGTGACATTGTGTAATCTATGTACAGGGTGTTCTTGGTATCAAGGTTAAGATTATGCTCGACTGGGATCCTTCTGGCAAACTTGGCCCCAAAACTCCTTTGCCTGACAATGTTGTTATTCACATGCCCAAGGACGATGTAATTACACTCCCACCGAAGGAGGTAGAAGAATATAGGCCACCAATCGTTGCTGATGAGCCCTTGCCTATGGCCATGCCAGTGCCTGTTTAAGGCTCTCTTGAAAAGAAAGATTAGATATCTATGTGATGTTTAGACTTGAAGTTTTGGATGATAAATCTTTTTTAATCTGTTGAGTATCCCCGTGGACAAGCCTTTTTTCTTTTTAAACTGATGTTTTAGTTTATGTTAATGGTCATTATTTCTGAAGACTTGCATTATTACAAGAATAGAATGTTTTGTGCTTGTTCATGAGCGTTTTAGTGTGGCAGTTTTAAGCTTTGGCAATTGTGCCTGTCTAAAACTGATATAAAATACTATATCTTTTTCTAAATCAGAGACTGACATGTTTAATGTTTAGTTCTAAGCGGAATCTAACCAAGAACCAAAGTTTTAGGAAATTTTGTAACCAAATACTATGTATAATTTTGAATTTGCATCGGCCCTAACTCGTTAAGAAAACAAATGGTCATGTTTGAGTCATCGAGTTTAGAGTAATGTACAATTTTTAAAAAGTGAAAATAAGGTTTTTTTTCTTTGAGAAAGATGCGTTGTAACAGGGTATACGTAACGGTTTTCATATATATTTCCTCGCCATTGCTAAGATGTTTAGTATGTTCGAACAAGGGAGTGGAAGATATTAAACCTCTTCCCATGTTTTACTTTTTATTTTTAAAGGTAACTTTTGAATAAAGAACGTCTCCACCATCTAAAGGTTCCCATCAAATGGGATTAACAGAATCTAATTTTCACCTTCTACGTAAAACCTAAATGTCTCGGTTATCCTGGATTATTAACTTAGAACGTTTTACCTAACCTTTTTTCCCCATCAAAATAGTATAACTAACTACATAAAAAAAAAATAACAAAAAGAATATAACAAACTAGTTTATGTAAAAAATAACATAACATAATATAACAATTTAGTTATATTGTAAAAGTTACACAAATGTTACACAAAACTTAAACAAAAAATAAAATAAAATTTACAGACCCGTTTTATATAAAACTCCCAGTATAGAGGGAATGCCACTTGTCATTCTTTGACAAGTGTGTCATGCCAAGTGTCATTCTCTGACAAGCACGTCATTAACTTTTGCTATATAAACACATAACATACTCCCAGTTTAAATGCATACTATGAGTTTTGCTATATAATATTCCCCGTTTCATGTAATACTGTCCGTTTTGTTTTATAAAACGCACCGTTTTATATAAATTGGAAAGTATTAGCGGTGAAATAGTGCGGTGTTTAAATAGTAGTACCTTTGGTTGACCACTTTTGCAAAAGTCCAACCCTAGGCCCATAAGCCTAATGATAATAAATAAAAGGTAGAATTACATTTACTCTGTGGTTTTTAATTTCTTATACGGCGCCAACATCATCGTTTCTACTTTCTCTTTATCAACTCTCTCTCTCTCTCTCTCTTTTGTTCCCGGTAAGTAGACGTACTCTTTTATAACTAAACTAATCCAAAGTTTAACTCAGCGTCCGTTTTATGTTTTATGTATCGAACATGAACGACACATTTAATAAAAGAATGAGGCAACAAACACATGTCGATCATTAATTGATTCATTTGTATTTGTGAACATTTGTTATTTTAATTGGTTGAAAGACCCGTTATGTTTGTTTGAAAAATAAGGTTGTCGCCCACGTACATACACGTGGACTGCACACGTTTCCATTTAGTTTATGTTAATTTTCTGCACGTTTTCTTTATTTCTAGTTGTTTGTTTGAGTCAAGTTAGTTACCGAATATCATGGGATGACCAGGTATTCCTCAAGACTAGGTAGTTTCAGTTATTCCTTTTGAACGTGTAAGTGTTGCTCTATAAATGAGCCTGTGTCTTTCTCAATGAGATCATCAGAAAATTGAGAGTTTCTTTGCTTGTGATTGTTACTACTCTTTCAAGTGGTATCAGAGCCAAGTTCGAGAGTTAACTGTGAGAGATATAAATGGCTGCCGAAAACACAAATTTCCAACCCCCTAGTGTCCCAAAATTTGACGGTGATTATGAGCATTGGAGCCTGCTGATGAAGACCCTGTTACGCTCCAAAGAGTACTGGGTAGTGATTGACCCAGGGTATGAAGAACCAAAAGAAGGAGCTGCAATTTCAACTGCACAACAGGCCACACTCGATGCCATGCGTCTTAAAGATCTGAAAGCTCAGAACTACTTGTTTCAATCCATTGACAAGCAGATCATTAAGACCATGACTCACAAAGATACGTCGAAGCAAATCTGGGAGGCTATGAAGAACAAGTATCAAGGAAATAAGAGAGTGAAGAAGGCGCAGCTACAAAGGTTACGAAGAGATTTCGAAACCTTAGAGATGAAGAATCATGAAGGTGTCACTGAGTATTTTGGGAGAGTCATGACGGTGGCAAACGAGATGAAGAACTTTGGAGAAGATATGACCGATGTTAAGGTTGTAGAAAAAATTCTCAGGTCGTTAACAGAGAAGTATAACTATGTTGTGTGCTCTATTGAAGAATCCCAAGACATAGATTTGATGACAGTTGATGAGCTTCAAAGCTCTCTTCTGGTGCACGAACAAAAGTTCATGAAAAAGACGGGAGATGATCAAGTTTTAAGGACTGAGATAGACACGTCAGGTGGACGTGGAAGAGGACGAGGAAGAAGCTCATACACAAGAGGAAGAGGACGTGGACGTGGTAGATCAAGCTTCGACAAGTCAACAGTAGAATGTTATAAATGTCACCATCTTGGGCATTTTGCGTATGAATGCACGAATGAAGAGAAATCGGTTAACTATGCTGAATTCGATGAAGGTGAAGACCTCCTGCTGATGGCTCATGCAGAAGTAAAGAAAGAATGTAAAGAGGGCATTTGGTTTCTTGATTCGGGATGCTCGAATCATATGACGGGAACAAAAGAATGGTTTGTAAGTCTTAATGAAGATTTCAAACATTCTGTGAAGTTGGGAAATGACATCAGATTGAATGTCAAAGGCATAGGCGATGTGAAGATGGAAGTGGATGGAGTAAATCAAATCATTAGCAAGGTGTACTATGTTCCTGATCTAACATCAAACTTGTTGAGCGTGGGTCAACTCCAAGAAAAGGACTTGACCGTGGTTATCAGAAGAGGAACCTGCAAGATATTTCACCCACAACGAGGCTTGATCACCACCTCTGTTATGACTAAGAACAGAATGTTTCTTGTTCAAGCTAAGATGAAGACTGTTTCAGAAAAATGTATGATGATAGAAGAAGAAGACAAGGAACAGATATGGCATAGAAGGTTCGGGCACGTGAACAACAAGTCCTTAAGAACCATGCAGTATAAACAGATGGTTAAAGGACTACCCAAGATGGCTGAATCAACAAAACCTTGTGAAGTTTGCAGCCTTGGAAAGCAACAGAGAGAGAACATCCCAAAGAGGAGCAAATGGAGAGCATCAAATCGGTTGGAGCTGATACACACAGACTTGTGTGGTCCAATTGAACCTGAAACTCCAAAAGGCAGAAGGTATGTAATGGTATTAATAGATGATTACTCTAGAAAGGGATGGGTATACTTTCTCTCTAAAAAAAGTGAATGTTTTGAAACTTTTAAGAAGTTTAAAGCTAAAGTTGAAAATGAAGCAAACCTAACCATAAAAAGCCTAAGAAGTGATCGTGGGGGAGAATTCACTTCTAAAGAATTCAATGACTATTGTGACACTGTTGGGATAAAGAGACAGCTAACTACTGCCTACACACCCCAACAGAATGGTGTAGCAGAACGTCGCAATAGAACTTTGATGAACATGGTTAGGTGTTTGTTGTTAGAAAAGGGTTTACCAAAATGGTTGTGGTCAAAGGCTGCAAAATGGGCATGCCATGTTCTAAATAGATGTGCAACTACATCCTTAGAAGACAAAGTTCCTGAAACTTTATGGTCTGGTCACACCCCAAATGTCGATTACATTAAAATATTTGGGTGTATTGGGTATGTTCATGTTCCTTCTCAATTAAGAACAAAGTTGCAAGATAGAAGTCATAAGTGTATATTCTTGGGAATAAGCACCAAGTCTAAGGCATATAGGATGTATGATCCTATTCAAGAAAGGATGTTTATAAGTAAGGATGTGATTTTTTCGGAAGAAGAAGCATGGGTATGGGAGAAAAAGGGTTTTGGAAATAATAAACTATTGATTTTAGATGAAGAAAATATGGAGGAGCAAAATGAAGTTCAGGATGTGTCACAATCTGATGTGACTAATCAGGAGAATACACCAAATAGTAACCAAGAGATGGCTACACCTACAAGGCAAACTTTCGTAGGTGAGTCAACTAAAGGGACCACTACTGATGGCGACACTACCTTCCAACAAGGTAAAAATTCTGCAATCAACACCAGGGCTAGCACTTCAAAAAGAAATAAAGCTCCACCTAGCTGGATGACTGATTATGAGAGTGGGGAAGGACTCTCTGATGATGAAGTGAATTTTGTGTCACTTGAAGACCCAACGTGCTATGAAGAGGCATCAAAAGATCCAAAGTGGGTCAAAGCAATGCAAAGTGAAATAGAGTCTATAATAAAGAATGAAACTTGGGAGTTGGTGGATCTGCCAGAAGGAGTTAAACCCATTGGAGTCAAGTGGTTGTATAAGACGAAGTTAAATGAGAAAGGAGAGGTTGATAAATTCAAGGCACGGTTGGTTGTTAAAGGATACTCACAGAAGAAGGGCATAGACTACAATGAGGTCTTTGCCCCAGTGGCTAGATGGGATACTGTAAGAAGCTTAGTAGCAGTTGCAGCAGAGAAAGGGTGGAAGATAAATCAATTAGATGTCAAATGTGCTTTTTTGAATGGAGAGTTGCAAGAAACAGTTTTCATCAATCAACCTCTTGGATTTATCAAGAAAGGAGAAGAAGGGAAGGTTTGCAGACTTAAGAAGGCTTTATATGGATTAAAACAGGCACCACGAGCCTGGTTTAATCGCATTGAAAAGTATTTTTTGAAGGAAGGTTTCTGCAAAAGTGAGTATGATCATACCCTATTTATAAAGACTACGGGAAATGGGAGTGTAATAGTCAGTTTATATGTTGATGATTTGATTTACACCGGTGACAACAAAGAATTATGTGAAGCATTCCGGGTGTCCATGATGAAAGAGTTCGAGATGACCGACTTGGGAATGATGAAGTACTTCCTTGGAGTAGAAGTGAATCAAGGGAAGGCAGGAATAAGTATGCGTCAAAAGAAATATGCTAGAGAAGTACTGGAAAGATTCAGTTTGTGGGAATGCAATGGAGTCAAAAACCCGATAGTTCCTGGAACTATTGTAACAAAAGCCGGAGTTGGAGATAAGGTGGATGAAACTGAATACAAGAGTCTGGTTGGCAGTCTTATGTATTTGACTGTCACAAGACCAGATCTCATGTATGCTGTTAGTTTTATTTCACGTTTTATGTCTGATCCAAGAGAAGAGCACTATGCATTGGCTAAGAGAATACTAAGGTATGTTAAAGAAACCTACAGCTTTGGTCTGTTCTACAAAAGGAATGTTGGTTTTGAGCTGAAGGTGTATACGGATAGCGATTATGCAAGAGATACTGAAGATAGAAAGTGTACGTCGGGGTATGTGTGTTTGTTAAGCAACGCTGCAATATGTTGGAGTTCAAGAAAGCAAGAAATAGTTACATTGTCATCTACTGAAGCTGAATACGTGGCTGCAACGGCTTGTGCTTGTCATAGCATGTGGCTTAAAGGGCTATTGAAAGAAATCAGAAGTGAAGAATTGGGCTCTGTTGAGATAGCTTGTGATAACAGTTCAACAATCAAGTTGTCAAAGAACCCGGTTCAGCACAGGAGAACGAAGCACATTGATGTTCGTTATCACTATTTGAGGAATTTAGTGAATGATGGAGAAATACGGCTAATGTTTTGTCCTACTTTAAAACAAGTTGCAGATGTCATGACAAAACCAGTGAAGTTGGACACTTTTGAGAAGATGAGGATGGTGCTTGGTGTTCGTGATCTTGAAGGGTTAAACTAAAATATGCTCATATTTTAGTTTAAGGGAAGGATTTGAAAGACCCGTTATGTTTGTTTGAAAAATAAGGTTGTCGCCCACGTACATACACGTGGACTGCACACGTTTCCATTTAGTTTATGTTAATTTTCTGCACGTTTTCTTTATTTCTAGTTGTTTGTTTGAGTCAAGTTAGTTACCGAATATCATGGGATGACCAGGTATTCCTCAAGACTAGGTAGTTTCAGTTATTCCTTTTGAACGTGTAAGTGTTGCTCTATAAATGAGCCTGTGTCTTTCTCAATGAGATCATCAGAAAATTGAGAGTTTCTTTGCTTGTGATTGTTACTACTCTTTCACGTATGGCTGCTATTTATCAAATAGTTAAATGAAAAGAAATTTGTTCCTGATACCACATACCACGTACATGAGGTTGCCCCAAATTCAACATTAAAAAGATATTCAAATCCTTGTAAATCAACTAATCAAGTGGTGAATTAAAGATACAGGCTGTCTCGAGTTTCAATTTTAGACAAGAATACACAAAAGATGGAAGTTGATAACTTCGATTTGAAATTGTAACGATGGGTTCCCTGACAATCAAATTTTGTAGTAGGGAATTGATATTAGTATCATATTTTTTGATTATTTTACCACATTTATGCATTTAATACTTATACAGTCTGTAATAATACTTGTACATTGTGGTAAGAATATTAAAAAAAAGTGGTACAAATATCACCTCCTTTTATAGTACGGGAGTTTGATGTTGAAATTGTAAAAATTGATGCACGTTTGAAGGGTCAAATTTTTAAGTTTTGGTAAGTTGATCATAGTTCCATATGACTTGGCCCCAAAATCAACTTTAGTAAGAAATAAAAATAAATCCTTGAAACTCAGGTATACCTATCACGTGCAGATCACGTAATGATGAGTTAACGTCCGTTTGGAACTTTGGACCAAAACCGTTGATGGAGAAAATTTATTTGGACTAAAACGGTAATTTAAAAAACCTAAGGATAAAAACGATAATTTTTGACACTCGATGGGACGAAAATTATAATTTACTCTTTTATCATTTTAAGTTTTCAAATATGTGTGTCATCACCGATGCTGGTGCAGATAGGGGGTCACCAAAACGCCAGGTGGAACCGACTTCATCTCCTCTGGTT
>JAOEHQ010047677.1:0-10668 GCA_025447715.1 Asclepias incarnata | reverse complement strand
TATCACATACGTATCAAGAAACATCTATACAATAATCTGTGATATTCAAAGGGTTGATTATTATAAGGGACCAACATGTTCCGTCTCTCATGCGTAAAGTGCACTAAATTTGCTGTACCTGCATGTCATAACCTTGATCAGCCAAGGAAGGAGAAGTGCATTATATGAATCTGCATGAATGTAGTAGTATTTGGATAAATGTTTATGTACGTTGTTAGTTAGGATGCCTGATCACAATTACCATATATCTTTGGTACGGTTTTTATGTCCCATCACATGAAATCGTGCATGCACTTTTTCATATATCATTTATGCATAACACACTTGCTTAATAGTGATGGAGTGTTGCCCCTGCTGCTAGTACACTTTTTCATATATCATGTATGCATAAAATATTAAGGAAAATATTTTTATAAAACATAAAAAAAAATTAAAACTAGCTTGCTTGAATAAAGTAATTAAAACTTACACAGCATTATAAGCTGTGTAAGTCAAATTACACCCATTTACACAGCATTATTTGAAATCAAATCATAGTAGGAAGTTGTGCTAAATACTTTGGACCCTATTTGATATTGCAAAAGGTGGGATAAGTGGCTTATAAGCTGGATTTACCAGAAAATGCACAAATTCATCACACTTCCCATGTTTCATTGTTGAAAAGAGCTCATGGGTCTCATGTATTGACTGCACCATTACCACAAGGTCCAAGATTCATTCTTAAGCCTAGAGCAATGGTGTGATACTGATAGACAGGTTGTGAAGAGGGGATGGACTACCAATTTCAGAAGCCTCATGGGAGTACTAGGATGATTTGAAGTGTAGATTTCCAGACTTCGATTTTTGAGGGCAAAAATCTTTAAAAGGAGAGGCTATTGATACATAGCTAAATACTAAAAGTGTAGTTTGGGTCAACAATAGCAAGTTGTGATATTATGTGAGAGGTCACAATTTATATTCCCTGCCTAATATCCTTTAACCATGATATTACGTGAGGAAGAAAAAAAAAACTTGGAGAGGTTAAAAAATTGAATGTTTTCCAAGGTTTGTCTACCACAAACATAAGCAAGGCTTGGATCATGTGAAAAAGCCCTTGCTCTGGAGATAGAGGTCAAGGGTCCGATCCTCACACCTTGCAGACCGGAGGTCCTTATAAACGACATCAAAGAATTATAACACGATAAATTAATGGAAATATTACAACAAACAAACCTCTGGTAAAAGTAATTGAACACTCTAGTAAATAATCATTCATTACCAATCTCAAATACAGGGTGTCTCATAAGGGAGGGTGATTTTAACATTAATGACTTATCAAATTTGTATTTGCAAAGTGATATCACTCGTTTCTTGTCACTTGTTGATATTCCAAGATTATTTGCAGCTACGACGAGTCTTGTTCCAACTCCCCTCGCTTTATCCGTCATTTCTGGAGGTGTATTCGGTGCATATTTTGGCACTTGGGATTTTGAGTTGGTTGAAGTCACCTCATCATCATATATAGAAAAGTATTTCTTGATGATGCCCGAAACAGATATAGACTCAGACATTCTTTCGCTTGTTGGTTCCACAAATGAAGAGTGCAAATCTTTATTCATCACATCCTTTCTTGCCTTTCTGCAATTCTTGGTTCTATTTTCAAATAATTCACCATGAACTACTTCGGATTGGGGCATTAAAGAAATTTTATCTTTTAAAGGGTATGCTTCCACGTACAAAAACCATGTTCCTTTGGACCGTTGGAAAACATACTTTATAGGCATCGATTCAGGCAAGTGATAAAGGCAAGACTTCCTCTTAACCTGTTAGCCAACAAGATGACAAGTTCTGATTTAGATACAGATACTAAGAGGCAGCAGCGAATCCACAAACTTGACCAAGGTATGCACTACAATAACAACTTCAATTTTTTTTACTAAAAAGCCATTATGACTTTTATGATTCAGTAAACAAGTGCATACCATGTCATCCAATGTAGGTTCGCCCATGCTAAGAGGCAAAGGAAGAACTTACTTTAAAGTGAAAGATTAGTCATACCATTAATCCACTGACTTTGATGGTTCCTATATGAGGGTAACAATTTGAATGCAAGCTCTCGAATTTCCCTACATAAATTTAACAGATTTCCATGACTGATTTTGGAGAAGTTAGAAATATATGGTAAAGACAAACAAGGAATCAAGATATTGTTTCGTCGGCATATATCACACTTATATGCATACCATCAATAAACCTTATAACCATTTCATTTTCAGAAAGAAGTTCTTACCCGTGGATTGAACTTCTCTTTCTGGCGATTAATAGGAGTACACACATTGAACTATCCCCTAAGTTTCATAAAATTTTGACCGTTTATAAAGAAATCATTATGTAAATACCATCAGACACCACAGTAGGAAATTAGTGCCATGGCCGAAGAGTCAGGCAAAGCTTAATCATGATTAGAGAAAAAAAGGTTAAAAACATTGTTACATGTACAAGCTAGCATTTAGCATTTGAAGAGAAGAGAATTCCTAATCTTTGTTGTTAACCCTTTTGATTTCGGTCAAATTGTACAAAAAGTAGTCTACTTATCTGCATTTTCTGTTTGAGAAGCAATAACATTTTATTTTCAATTTAAGTTAACCAACTTCTTTTTGCCCCGAAAAAAGAAAACTTTTTGGCTGGTCATGACCACCACAAATTTCTTGCTTACAAATGACATCATCCCTTAATCAAATCATTATTCCTCGAACATTTTGGAAAAATATCCGAGTCAGGAGAGAACTTTGGACTAGGAAGTGGTAGTGACAAGTTCATTATTTGTTGATTTCCTTTATTTGAAATTGAAGCAAACACCAATTACAAACACAATCTGTGTTAGATACAATATATCTTCAAAGATTTGCATTCATAAACTCGAATCAGATAAGAATCATAGTAATAACAGAAGGGTTTATTATCATTAATAATAATGATGATGATGATGATGTTGGGAATTGAAGAAAACAAGAATCAATTAAAACTCGAATCCAAACAGCCCCCACTGAATCCTGATTCTTGGATTGGAAAGGAGTAAAATTGTTGATACTTACCAATAAATTGAGAGGCAGTGAGATGAGGAGAAACAGAGATGGCAATGTGGGTTCCTAAACTTGTGTCAATGAACACACTCACTTCCTCTTCTTCTTCAATTTCACTTTTTGTTGTTTTTGAGATACCACAACTCATTATATTTGTTTTACCTAATTTGCTCAAATCAAAAAGAGTTTGCTTTTTTTTTTTGGTTTTGTTAGTCAGTAACATAATATTTCAGTTTTGTCTCTAAATAAAATAAAATGTTTCAGTTTAGTACCTAAAACAGTATACATGAGTATATTTGTGACTTAGAGTTTTAATAACATTTTTAAAATGAGAACAACGTGAGACATTCAAAATTTTTATTTTGATGCATTATAATTCTATAAAAGTAACATAATATATAACTAAGCATCATTATTTAAGTGTTTAATAACAAATTAATTCGTCAAAATCAAGAAAATCACACTTTTTGTTTTTTGTATCCATCTTGTATGCATATTCATCAAGATGGATGCATTAAATAAATAAAAATGTGATTTTGTCAGTTTTGATGGATCAATACGTTGTTAAACATTTAAATAATGATAATTAGTTATACACTATGTTAGTTTTATGTACTTTTAATGCATCAAAATGAAGTTTTTAAGTGTTCTCACATTTTCTCACGTTAAGGGTGTTCTCACTGGAAGGTTACCCTTATGCCTTATATATTTATATTTATAAACTAGTATAATATTTCTCATCAACCAAGTCTCCCAACTTGATGTCACCGAGCACAATAAAAGAAATATCTTATTGTAGATTCAATGTAACGTGATGCTTTGTTTTTTTAAAGGTTAAAAGTTGTGATAGTTTTTGAGAATAACTCATAAAAATTTTTTAAAGATTAAACACACACTTTTATAATCGAATTAGAGTGTAAAAAAACTAAAAAAATTAAAAAATTATAGTTTTATAAAAAGGAAACCTATAACATTCAGGAAATACTTTACCACCATCATACAAATAAGAAACGAAACAACATTATACTTTATTAATCAATGAAACAAAAAGTACAATATTAGATTGAAAATTTAAAGCAAAAAAAAAAAAGAAGTTAAAAGGGTAATTATATATTCTCCTAAAACATCATTCTAACAATAATATCATTACACACGGCTTAAATCAAATCAAAATATGTAATGAAGAAAGAAAACAAATGGATATTGTGGTTTAGAAAGATTATTAAAAAGATTTTACATGATATTTATTTTCCAAAGGGAGATGATATTAATACAATTCTTTTAATAAAGTTACCACACAGTATAATTTTACAGCATATTATACAAACATATAATGCATGACAATGGTAAATTAATAAACTTTCTTGATACCATTATTAATTCCTTTTTCTAAAAGTTACTAATAATAAACTAGTAAAATCAGAAAATACAAAATAGTTTAAGGACTGTTTGTAACTATTTCTAATAGTCCATTTATCAGGTCTTTCTATAAGCTCTTGAAACAGAGAAACCCACGTCCAATTTCTGTGTAGTTTCATTACACAAAATCCATTCATAAGAAAAATCATCATATAAATATAAATATATATAATGTCAATGTCAATGCTTCACTTGCCTCCCATCCAAGTTTGTTGTTTGACAGATAAGAAGCATAAAGATTCTTCAACTAATAATAATAATAATAATAAATCATTGAAGTTTGCACAATCAAATTCAAGAAACACAACTTACAGAAAAGGTAGCTTACTATTTCTCTTGATTAAATTACAACAAACCATAAAGATTGAAATTTTTATGCATAATTTTCATTCTTTAATAAAACCCTTCAAGATTATATCCAATTATTTGATGTTTATATGTTTCTTGTATATTTTATCTGTTTACTAACACTGGATTGATATGTTCACAGGTTCTTTTCATCAAGAACAAAAACCGCAGAATGTGAACCTGGAAATTTCACCTCATCGAGCTGGTAAAAAGTTTTTTACTATGGTTATTATTGATATTTCTAGTTACTTTGGTACTCTTTTGGTTCTGCATCAGTTATAGTCAACTTTGGGGAAATATCTTATCCTGAAATAGTCAATAGGTCCTGTGTAATTTGAAACGAACCAACCTGGTTATTTCGAGCATATACCTTTAAGTGGGTCAGTTTGGTTATGGATGCACTATTCTAAATGGTAAATTGGTAATGATGTAGGTTTTATTCTTACTGCACAGATTAGTTATTTACTCCTTGTAATGTTTAAAGAACACAAAAAGTGTTTGCAATGCATGACCCGTTACATTTTAAAGTATGTTACATCAACATGCTTTAAGCTGTTATGCTACCTGCCCTACACACCCATTCGGAACCTCTAGTCATTATGTTTATCACTGCCTACAATAATATATTATACTTCTAGTGGAATGGTGGGACTTCTTAGATGAGATGTTCCAGAAGAAGTTAAGTTTGTTTGGAATGCATGTATCATTTAGCTATGATTTCCCCAATTATTTGATTCAGTTAGAAGGTATCTTGATTCTCATGCGCCTTTTGTACAATGTATGCAGTCTCTGCCGTGAGATTAATGCGGATAGAGTTTGGTGGTGCATTTGCCGACCTTTTAAATGAGAAAGGGAAAGGGTCAGGTGATAACGAGATGGGATATGTTGAAAGAACTCTTGGGTTTTGCACTCGAGATTTGGATGATAGAGATCTCAGAATGGTCCTTCTCCGACTCAAATTCTTGTATATATTTAGTATTAACTTTATACTAGAGGTCGCCTATTTCGACCAATTTACTTAGGAATGGGTCATTTGGGCTGTTATTTTTTTTCCATTGGTTCAAATATAAAAAGTAGCTAGAAGAAGAACTGGTCATTTGGATCAAACGGGTTGAAATGGTTAAAGTCTATCTTAATGCATCCAACTTCCTAATAATATCATGTTTGTATAACAAAAAGTTATATATAGAAAATGGATTAAAAAAATGTGTTTGTGGGTCAACTCAACCTGACCTGGCCCTTTTTGGCCAATACTGAAGAATGACCATTTTCATCTTGAAACCATTTTGACACGTTACCCAATCCCTCCGGCCTGCTCGTCTTTCCACCTCTACCTTATATATTACCTGCAAGCCAAAAGGGACTAAAGCCTCAATCTTTTGATGAGCACTATCTCAGAAATGGAACTGTTAGAAATTGGATTGTTCCTTGAAGATATTTTATGTTAAGCATATGCGCATGAATTCTTGTAAAATTAAGCCTTTTGAGATGTTGAAAATGTCACAGTTTAATGCAAGTTAGATTTTTCCCTTTAAATCTTTTCTTTTTGATGTGGCTCGTTAAATCTATGTGGAATGTAGGTAACAGACATTGTTGGAGGTACAATCCGTTGGAGAAAATATCTTGACTATTTGATTTTGTCTTTATGCCATGACCCAAACGTGTTTAGTCGTATGGAACCTCTACTATTACAGGTATTGGGTGCTTTCTTTTCTTCGTGTTTTAGAGCTTCCTTTCTAATAGTAACAACAAGAAATGTTGTAAAACAAGTTTTGTGATTGTAACTTGAGAATCCCTTAAAGTGGCATAAGTGTTATTTTTGTAATATAAATACAGTATTATGTCTAAACTCGACAACTTTATGATGTGACCATCTAGCAGTATACTAAGTGACATGAATTTTTTTTATTTTGCAAATCCTATGATCACAAGTGGCATATGTGTTGTGATATATTTGATCTCGAGTGGGTCAAATGTGTAAAATTATCAACCTTAGATAAAATGTAAAAGAGCCAAATGGCTCAAAAGTAATTCATATTCAAATGCTTACAATTTACAACCTCATTTTTTTTATTAGATGAATTATTATTTTAGCAGTGTCATTTTGTTTAATCCCATTACAAGATTAACATTATTGAAATGGCATAAAAAGTACATGTACTGACCAGTTTCCGATCTTTGCTTATAGATTCTACGGATCGGATTTTATGAAATCGTAAAGCTTGAGGTACCTTCATATGCTGTTGTTGATGAGGTAAGATTAGTTGTATGGCATTTTCTTCTGTTTTTCTTTGAAAGGGTATATTGTTCTTGTTATTAGTTGCCTATTTCAAGATCCCTCGACTTATCTTTAGTATGCTTACAAGCTCAAATATAAAAGGGATAAAGGGTCTTCTTCTAAGGAGTTATGTAGAACTTAGACCACTGTTTTAGACAGTTTTTGGCTAAATTGTAGAGACATGCCATGCAATCACTTTAATTTTCATGGTAATATGGTTAGGTCGCACACTTATTATAGATTCCCATGCATGTGTGGGACAAGTTTTGTAATAGATAAGAATACACATTTACTTCATTTCTAAATTGGTCACGTGACTCAAAAAGGAGTTACTAAAACCTTTGTACTCTTCAAAATTGTTTATTTTGGGTAATTTTAACCAGGAATGTAACATAATGACATGATTGAATGGTTCCTATAACGGTTTTTGCAAGTTAGATGATTTCAGTAGTGGTTTCTTAATGTCTAGATGCTATTAGTAACAGTTTTTGAAGGACAGTGACCAAATTAAAGAAAACTCAAAGTGCGTTGTTATTCATTGCAATTTGCCTAACTGTATGTGTTACTGCAGAATGTGCAGCTGGCAAAAATTGCCCTTAGGCCCGGTGCTGGTAACATGGTCAATGGGATTCTGAGGAAGCTCGTTTTGCTTAAGGTTTCTTTTATATCTATCAATTTTTTTATTTAAAAGTAAATTCATTGATAATCCAAGTAATTGTTTTGTGATAATAGTTTCTATCATTAGAGTGTTTACTAAAGTTGATTTCAAACTTTGAATTAAGTTGTAACAAGGTTGCTAACTATGTTAATTTGTTCGGATATGCAGGAAAGTAACTCTCTTCCTTCACCTCAACTCGAGGGTGATGATCGTGCGCAAGCACGTGCTCTTGCTACTCTCCATTCCCATCCAGTTGTAAGTTTGGGTTGATTCACCCGCGTTTAATTTATCCTTTTCATAAATATTTAGCGTATTATGAAAACTATTACTCGTATTAAAATGATGATCCAATTTTTGGACTAAGGCAATCTAGAAGGCTAATACTATTAAATATGATTTGGGCAACTTTGAACCTTTCTCTGCTTCCATTTAATCATCAACAGAAAGAAAAGCTGAATTCACCCGTTTTCACATAAATGCGTTAAAATTGATTCCTCTTATATTGATCGATCAAGTCAACCACCTTCTTCTCACTTAATGTCAGTAAAGTTTTAGCACTGTTTGGATCACTACTAATTTTTGAATTGTATGTAGTGGATGGTGAGACGTTGGATAAAATACCTGGGGCGTGAAGAAGCTATCAAGCTGATGATGTGGAATAACAGTGATCCCAGTTTTAGTCTGAGGTTTAATAATGAAACTCAGCTCATTTCTAGAAAAGTATTAATTGATTATGTTATCAACCTAAACACATTATGGCTAGCCTATTTCAGGGCTAATAGGGGAAAAGGTTTTACACGATCTGAGCTTGTGTCACGACTTGAAACATTAAAGGTATGCTGCTATCTTCCTCCATTTGTATCCAAATAAAGGTGGCAATTTCAACGATTCACTTATAAATGGGTCAATTTAAGCTAGATGTGGTTTGATACGTACGAAAACTACCAAGGATTTCTTGTATTTACTTAATAATAATATATGGGGTGTACAAGAGTGTATATAGAGATACATACATAAACCTAAACCCTAACATAAACCTTATGGGCATATTAAACTAATTTGGACTGTATTATAATAATACACGCTAACATTCCCCCTGAAGCTGGAGCATAGATGTTGATCATGCCCAGCTTGCAACATATAAAAGTAATCCGACTTCCAGGCAGCGATTTGGTGAAGCATCAGCTAATTGAGCTAATTGACCTCCTGTTGTAACATGAGGAGTTGCATTTTTCCATCTTCTAGCTTCTCTCGAGTAAAATGGCAATCTACTTTTATATGGTTCTTTCATGGAACACATGATTATTTGCAATACGAATAGCTGCCTCACGGTCACATCACAGATTCATGGGTTTATTATGGAAAAACCCAATTTCACCAAGTAAATTGCACAACCATACGAGTTTACAAATAGTTTAAGCCATAGCCATATATTCAGATTCTGCACTTGAACAAGATACAACACTTTGTTTCTTGCTTTTCCAAGACCCCAGATTTCCTCCAACAAATACACAGTAACCTGTGGTAGATCGCCTATTAGTAGGATCTCCATCATAGTCCGCATCCGTGAACCCCTCTATCGTATGGTGGCCATGATATTGGTATAAGATACCACGACCAGACGACCACCCTTTAAATACCTCAAAGTTCAAAATGTGACTAACAACATCCAATGTGAGGTTCTCGGATTTGACATAAACTGGCTCACAACACTTACCGAATACGCAATATCAAGACGAGTAATGGTTAGATAGCTTAGCTTTCCAACAGTTCCCTGGATTCTTAATTAGATCACCATCATCCGCTCTTAATTTCATATTTGGTACCATAGGAGCTTCACATGGCTTTGCATCAGTCAAGCCTGAAGCACTCAATATATCCGAACAATATTTTCGTCGAGATAAACAAATTCCTTCCTGAGTGCGAGAGACTTCTATTCCTAGAAAGTATTTTAAAGGACCAAAATCCCTTGTTTGAAAACGCGTCCAGAGGAAAGCCTTCAATTTCTCAATTCCATCTTTATCACTTCCAATGATTGCTATATCATCCGCATAAATCACCAACAAGATGCATCCAGAAGCTGATGACATAAAGAACACCGAGTGATCAAATGCACTTCTTCGTAATCCGAACTCAGTCACCACAACATTAAATTTCCCAAACTTGCAGACTTTCCCATACTCCCCCTGAGCAACAAAACCAGGCGATTGTTCCATGTAAACCTCTTCCTGCAAATCACCATGTAAAAATGCATTCCTTACATCAAGTTGGTGGAGTCCCCAACTATAGGTAACAATCAATGAGATGAATAAACGAATAGAAGAGAGTTTGGCCACAAGGGAAAATGTCTTTGAATAATCTATGCCATATGTCTAAACATGACCTTTAGCGACCAACCGTGCTTTCAACCAAGCTAAAGAACCATCCGGGTTCACCTTCACAGTGAACACCCATTTGCACCCAATAGCCTTTTTGTGTGCGGATAAATCTACCAATGTCCATGTACCATTATGATCAAGGGCATTCATCTTCTCGGTCATAGCAGTACGTCATCCAGAATGTCATCCCCAATGGGCTAACGCTTCACTAACAGTTTTAGGAATAAATATAGAATCTAGGGTAGTCACAAAGGAAAGAGAGGTGACAGATAATTTATCATAAGAAACAAAGGAAGACATAGGATAAGTACACTTACGTTTACCTTCTCGAACAACAATCGGTAATGGGATCAGAAAATGTCTCACTAGGAGCACCAATAGAATGATCTTTAGAAGAAGAAGATGGTACAAGAGCGGGAGCGGATGTAGATATGTGTTGCCTATGATATGATGTGGTTCCAACAAACACTTTGTTGGCCAAAGAAATTAGACAAGAAATCCAGAAGAAATATAGAGAGAAACTAG